>JBBPNB010000426.1:0-18749 GCA_038090635.1 Rubroboletus satanas
AGCACAGACTTCGAGACCACCCAGGAATCCTTTGGCACCCATCCATGACCTTCTACTCCCTTCTCCGCCTCACCAGCCAATTCCCCGTCTCCCACTTTACCTCCCTCTCAACCCCAACTCAGTGAACCCTCCACCCCTCATCGACCCTCCACCCCCAACGGGGACCTGTCCCCTCGATCCCCCCTCTCCTCCCGTTCCAATTCCTCCTACTCGTCCACCCCAATGTCTTTACCAACCCATCAATTCACTTGCCCTGCGGAAGAAGCTGCAGCACCTCCTTCACATCAATGTATCCTTCATCGGCGAAACCGCTTCCTCCAATCCAATGCCATTATCAGAGGAGCGATGGAGCAGGCTCAGACTATCTCCTCTATCCCCATTCCCCACCGAGATCGTTCCCCTCCCCACACCGATGAAAACCAAGCTCCCTTCTCTAGCACTCCTATCCTCTGTTTCGGCTGTGGAAATGAAGGACATATCCGTTCTGCCTGTCCCACCACCCGTTGTCCTTTCTGCAACCAACTCACATCCAGACACTCCATCCTTCATTGCCCCCAGCGACGATGTTCTTCCTATGGTCGCTGCAGACACCTCATCGGCCGCTGCCCACGAGTGGTCAGGCACCAACCCGGAGGAGGTTGGGAAGAATGGGATGCTGCCAACGCCTACGACTACGAGGTCAATGCCAGGGATCAATCTGGTCCTGACCGAGATTGAGACATATGGTGAGTTTGTGAGAAGCAGGATGCTTTCCCCATACGAGGGAGCTATTGTTACAACCCAACAATCGCCTTACGACTACTACCTGTTCTCGTTTCCCCCCACTCCTACTTTCACCTTACTGTCTTTCCATTTCTGATTACCATAAGCAGCCAGCACTCCTGCGCTTCGGACTGATGACTTGTTCCGTATCGCCTTCATATGCTGTACCACTATACCGGTCCTCGTTTTGCCTCATGTTCTACACAAGGACCGGCACTATTACTCCCCATCCAGATTCCTCTCTTATTCCAGTATGCCCTCCCTTTTACCTCATGCCAACCAGTTTCCAGGCGATTCCCCTTAAGGGACCCTCTGGCCTTGTAGCACCTCTGTACCAGTATATTAGGATCTGGCCGTAGAACTGAGCACCCCAGCTAGTTCTACGTGAATACCATGTATCTCCTGGCGTTCTCCTCTACGGATCTCTATAAGTCTCTAGGCTACTTAGGAGTGCCTACTGCAAAGTCTTTGTTTAAACTATCAACTCTTGGCTTAACGCTAGGGGAACTGGTAGCATCGTAACACCTGTTGGGAGCCAGCGCGCTCGACCTTCTGGTGAAGGACCACTTCATACGTGAAGTGCTACATGGATGGCTCCACGTATATGTCAGGCTAGCGTAGGTACTCCAGAGGGAGAAGGCTAGTGTGCTAGACCTCCACCGGTCACTGCTCTTGAGCATCTGGTGCTGTCACCTTGGGAGTTCCCATTCTCCCCTAGCAATACGTGTTGAGACCCAGCCCTCTCAACACTCATTCTCCAAGCCAATAGGAGACTTCCCCAGTACACCACTGCAGTCGAGATTGTTATGGTTCCACGTAATAATCTCTACCTCAAATCAGAGAAGTGCCACTTTGATCTTCCCGAGGTCGACTATTTGGGACTGGTGGTTGCGCACGACCAAATCAAGATGGACCCCACCAAGCTCTCCGCCATTGAGGACTGGAAGTCCCCAACTAGTATCTCTACCCTTCACTCTTTCCTGGGTTTTTGTAACTTTTACCACAAGTTTATTCCGGTGTTCTCTGATATTACTCGCCCACTTCATGATCTCACCCAGAAGGAGGCTCTTTGGCAATGGGGTGCCAACCAGGAGCATGCCTTTCGTACCCTCAAGAACGCCTTCCTCCACCAGCCAGTTCTTCATACCCCAGATCTCTCCCGGCCTTTCTTCATCATGACCAATGCCTCCTTGTCTGCCACTGGTGGTGTACTCATGCAGAAGGACGGTAATGGCAACCTCCATCCTTGCTCCTATATCTCCAAGTCTTTCAGCCAAGCCGAACAGAATTACGATATCTATGACGGCGAGCTCCTTGCTGTTATTCTTGCCCTTTAAGAGTGGTGGCACTATCTTCATGGCACTGATCTCCCTGTTTCCATCCTCATCGACCACAAGAACCTCTTGTACTTTAAGGAGCCCTGTAAACTTTCTCATTGCCATGCCCGGTGGCAGATGTTTCTCCAGGATTACGACCTCACCTTCTCTCATGTTCCAGGCTCTCAGATGGGTCCTGCTAATGGCCTCTCTCATCATCATGTCATCAACACTTCTGGTGATAATGCAGCTCTCCAGCTCCTTCCAAATTCTGTTTTTGCTTGCTCCCTGGATCTCGCCATTGTTGATAAAATTGCCTTGTCCTCCTGCTCTGACCCCCTCATCGCTGCTGCTCTCACTGCCATGTCTCTTGGCACTAGTCTGTTCCCTCGCGCCTGCCCTGACAATTGGTTCTTCAATGGTACCCATCTCACCTTCCAGGGTCGTCTTTACATTCCTGAGTCCTGTCACTCCACCTTGGTCTCTTCTGTCCATAACGTCTCCCATGGCGGTCACGCTAGCGCCACTCGCACCCTTGCCCTCCTGTCCTGGGACTACTGGTGGCCCGGCATGTCCACCTTTGTCCACCGCTTCATTGCTGGGTGTGCCCCCTGCCAGCAGCACAAGGTCAACACCCACCCCACTCGCCCCCCCCTCTCCCCTGTTCCCACCACCACCACCTGCCCCTTTCAACATCTGACCATGGACCTTATTTCTGGCCTTTCCTCCGTCAGCTGCCTGGATTCTGTTCTCGTCATGGTGGACCATGGCCTTACATGGGGAGTGATTTTCATTCCATGCTCTAAAACTGTTTCTGCCGCCGACGTCGCCCAACTGTTCTACCATCACATATTCCCCCGCTTCAGTCTCCATGACCGGGTCATATCAGACAGAGGCCCTCAATTCGCTTCTACCTTTGCCCTGGAGCTATCTTGCCTGCTACACTACAACATTGCCCTCTGCACTGCATACCATCCCCAAACCAATGGCGAAACTGAACGAGTCAACCAGGAGCTCGAAACCTACCTCCGCCTCTTCTGCCAGGAAAAACCTCAGTCTTGGCCTGACCTCCTACCTATGGTGGAGTTTCACCATAACTCCATGGTACATTCTGCCACTAAGCAAACTCCCTTCTTTCTCATAATGGGCTACCATCCCCAAGCCTATCTGAAAATTGAACCGACCTTTGTTCCCCACCTTGCAGATCGATTATCTGAACTCTCCTCTGCTCAAGAGGAGGCCAAATCGGCTCTCATTCTTTCTCAGAATGTAATGGCCAACAGGGGACACCACAAATTTGTCCCATTCCAGACCAGTCAGCTGGTATGGCTAGAAGCCACAAACCTTCCCTTATCTGCCAATCGAAAACTGTCTTCTAAACGACATGGCCCCTTTTCCATTAACCACGTAATCTCTGCTCTGGCTTACCAACTGAACCTACTGCCCTCCTGGAAAATTCACCCAGTCTTCCATGCTTCCCTGTTAACCCCTTATGCTGAAACAGATGAACATGGCCCCAATTTCCCTCATCCCCCACCTGACCTCACCAACACTGAAGAGGAATATGAAATAAGTCACATCATCAGTCACAAGGGAACTGCCCACCGCCACCATTATCTAGTCGCATGAAAGGAGTATCCATTATCTGAAGCCACTTGGGAAACACAGTCCAATCTTGCAAACTCCGCCAACACCCTAAATGCATATAAAGCAGAGCACCATCTGGATTAACCCATGATTCCTACTCCCCCAGAACTCCTTTGCCCCATCGATATCCCTTCAGCTCTCGGTTACACCCCAGCCCAACTAGTCTTCCTATGATGAACCTTCACCTTTGACACCCCCTGCTCCCTTGCCGAAACCCTTCAACACCCTCACATCCACTCCTGGTTTTGTCAATGAGAACAATCCTTCTGCCCCTTTCATTACTAGATGGCTATCACCCTTCCCAACCCTCCCAATCCTCCTACCTCCATTCCTGAGACCCCTTTGGTCACCATTCACCAATTTGGATTTGTCGCCTGTCATCTAGTATTCATCACTGTTCTTCAATAAGAATGACAGCTGGTATGGGTCAGGCCGATACAACTCCTCTATCACAGAATCCCTCTCTGCCCTTCGCAACGAGGTGTTGGACCTGCTATACTATGCAGGGTTTTGTTGCGTCGTCAACTGCATTCCCCCAGACCAAATCTTGCACATCATCCAACCCCTTCTTCTGGTGGCTTCCCAAGTGGAACGGATTGCCTATCTCAATGAAGCGACTACAACCTTCCCTAACCCTTTGATTCATCCACGCTCAATCCCTGAGGAACCCTCCTTGACACCTCCCCCTTATTCCTCCGCTCCCCTTTCTATCCCCCCTTGCTTCTCTGCCACCAATCAGCACTTTGCAGAAGTCCAAGAGTCTTTTGCCACTTATCCATGACCTCCCACTCCTTTCACCACCTCCCCTATTGCCAACCAGTCTCCCACCACACCTTCCCCTCCACTGCACCTCCCACCCAGAAGTCTCCCTACCCCTCAACAACCCCTTGCCACAGATGGCGATCAGTCCCCCCACTCTCCCCTCTCTGACCACTCCAATTTCTCCTACTTCTCCGCCCTGATGTCCTTACCAACCCATCAATTTGCTTGCCCTGCGGACGAAGCTGCAGCACCTTCTTTGTGCCAACACACCCTCTGTCGTTGCAATTGCTTCCTCCAATCTAATGCCATCATCAGAGGAGCAATGGAATGTGCCCAGACTATCCTCCCTGTCCCCATCCCTCATCGTAACCGTTCCCCTCCCAGAATTGACAAAAACCTGGTCATCACCTCTGACACTCCTGTCCTCTGCTTTGGCTGCGGCAATCCAGGAAATATCCACTCTGCCTGCCCTATCACTCACTGCCCCTTCTGCAACCAACTCACTCCTGGTCACTCCATCCTTCATTGCCCTCAGCGACGATGTTCCTCCTGTGGACGCCGGGGTCACCTCATCGGTTGCTGCCCACGAGTGGTTGGACATCAACCTGGAGGAGGATGGGAAGAACGGGATGCCACCGATGCCTATGACTATGAAGTCAACACCGGGGATTGTTGTGGGAGCAATGCCGTAGAATCAGATGTCGTGAACGACGACCACTATGGGGACCAGAGACTAACTTGCAGCCTTACACCAAGGCTGGCAAGGTAAATGAAAAGAAGACTGATAAGTTACCTTAATATCTAGAAGGAGCTTCGAGGAGCGAAGATCCCACTGTAGATACAAGTGGACTAAACTAAAGAAGAGGCATTTAGGTGGAGCCCATATTTATAGGCCCTGCTTCTTGGGCAGTGCTACCATATACGGATATGAGCTGGCTATGCTGGATCTGATGGCTTCCTCTTTAGTCTAAGGGATCGGATCGGGAAATCCCATCAGCGATCTGCAAAAGGAGGCAGCGCTAGGTACGAGCACTGCCTACTCAACTGAGATCGGCGGTCTCTTGGCTGTGCAACCTGCAGCAGCACGCATGGCCTGATGGCTCGGGGAACCGGCTGTTCCCGATTAGTGATGGATAGTGTGCTTGATGTGTATGTGTCAAGACACACCTGGGTCACATGCTGGTCACGTGCCAGATGTCACCTGATCTTGAGCGCATGCAGTGGGTCACGTGATTCCGAAGTCACGTGTCACTGGTCAAGCAAAAGTGAAGGCAAAAAAGAAAAGAAAAGGTGTGGAGAAAGGGGTTTCATAACAGGGTTCAATCTGGTCCTGACCGAGATTAGAGAGTATGGTGAGTTTGTGGGAAGCAGGATGCTTTCCCCTTATGGAGGGGCTATTGTTACAACCCAGCAATCATCTTACGACTACTACCCCTTCTCATTCCCTCCCACTCCGTTGTTCTCTTTACCACCCTTCTGTTCCTAGTTACCATACACAGCCAGCACTGCCGTGCTTCGGACTGACACATACAGTTTCCTCCTTCATATCCTGTACCACTACACTGGTCCCTGTTTCGCCTCATGTTCTATATGAGGACCGGTGCCACCACGCCGCTACCACGTTTACCTCTTATCTCCACATGCTTACTTCTGCCTCATGCCAACCAGTTTCCAGATCATTCCCCTTAAGGGATCCTCTGGCCTCATAGCACTCTTGTAATAGTATATACAGAGACCCAGGTGCAGAACCTAGCTCCCCAGCTAGTTCTACACAATATACCGCGTATCTTCTGGCATATCCCTCTGATCAGACCTCTTTAAGTCTATAGGCTACTTCAGAGTGCCTACTGCTACATTCTCCATTGACTATCTATCCTAGCATTATGCTGGGAGAGCGGTAGCATCATAACATGGAGCAGGGGGGACAGGTTGCTGGTGGAGTGGTAGAGCTCTGGGTGGATGTCTCGGGGCTCTGTATACACTATAAGTCTGTGTGCAATTGGTATGGCTTGTTATGGGGGTATTAGGCGGCATTTCAGCTGTGGGTGGAGAAAAAATTGCTGCTCTAAGTGTGAAGGCACTGGGCAAAATGGTTGCTGTGCTACTCGAGTGGCATCTTCTGAGGATATTGGGAGCTGAAGTGAGGTGTTTTGAGGGCGCTATTTCGACTGTGTCTGGGTTCGAGTCTTCATCATCAAATAGGGAGGGAGACAAGGAAGATGGAGATGATAGGCTGTTGGAGCTGTAGGTGGCAGCGCGAATCGCGCTCTTGTCACCAGATATGCCAGCCATGACAAGAGACTCAGTGAGAACGGGTCCTCACCCTCTCAGACTCTAGCTAAGACAAGACTCCCCTACCCTCTGCCCTCACTGCACCCTTCCTGCTGCTTTGGCATCTCCCATCTCAGACCCCTGGTACTCTGCTCCTCTCTTCCTCCAGCTCCTGGTCCTGTCACGACATGGCCTTTTGAGCTGCTCTGCTCCAACAGTTCACACATTTGTCACCTACCCTTCACGAAGGTTGCCAAGTCGAAAGGGGAAGATGTTTGCATTTGCTGCCAAAGCGACATCTCAGACCCAATTTCAGCTCTCAAGGCCCACTTGCATATTAACAACCTCCTCTCAAGATTTTCCTTTGTTCTCTTACCTCTTGCCCCATGGCTGGCACTATCTCTCCAAGAAAAAACTTTTGTCTTGCTGTAACTCAATCTGGATCCACCACAGCATTCCATCCTCTTCTGGCCACTCCTTCCACATCAGGGGGACAACAGAATTACTGTTCTCAGGTGTTTCTTCAGACATCATCAAGGCTCTTGGCCATTGATCATCAATAACTTTAAGGGAGAATGGTGGAGTGACAAAATGTACTCAACGCTTTTCTTGGCAATTTCACTCTTTTCAGGTGTGAGGCTTATCCTGCACTTTCTTCAGCTGTCAGCCTTATTCAATGCAATTTTCGCTTATTTTGCCTCTTAGCTTTTTTGCCACATGGTTTTCCTTTTTTGGCCTGCATGCCTGCCCACAATCCATTGTCCCTTGGCCACTCCTTCGCACAGCCACTTTCCTTTTTTGACATCCGCCTTTCATACACAGTTCACAATCCCAAAAATTGTGTACCCTTCAGGGAGATTATGTAACCTTCCAAAAGCATTCAAAACCATACAGAATCAGCCACTACTACTACAATATATCCAATTTAGCCGAAATTTTCATCTTTGGTTTACTATAGGCAGTATTTTTGGGTGTGCTTCAGGGTGATTATGTAAGCATTCTCAAAGCAGATACTTGCCCTCCCTGCCTCACCAGCCAGTGCCCTATAGTGACAATATCATCACAACAGTCCTATTGTACATACAACACAACAGAACTCCAGGCATTCTTTTTTAGGTGCACTTCAGGGTGATTATGTAAGTGATCCAAAAGCGGACACACCAGCCACTCCTCCCAAAATATCTCTACTTTGCAATGGCTTGCCCTTACCAGGTACCATCCCCTCACAGTACATAAATTCTATATACAATATAACAAATTTAGTCACTTCATCTTTGTAACCACTCAGCATCACACATGTCAAGCTTTGTCATCACATTCATCACAGGGGTGTAGGGGAGTAAGTGTCAGGACAAAGACTTCCACTCACCACTTTTGGATGGAAGGTCCAAAAGCAAGCTGTTGACTCAGATACTAAAAAATAGAATAAACCCTTTCCAACCCCCCCCTCTCTTCCCTTCAGGCCAGAGGTCCAAATGCAAGCTCAAGGGTGGGGGTAATGGTGAGGGTGTAAACTCTACAAATAAAAGCTGGTCCAAATGTGATCTCTACCAATAAAAACTAGGATAATTGTGCTGTTAGGCACAACAGCAGGTGAAAATGCCTAGTCTGATGCTTTCCTCCGCTACTGGCACTCTCTCAAGCTCCTGGCTCCCCTCCATGTGGAGAACATTGCTCCTGCATGTTCTTTCCCCTCGCTCCCTTAGTCCCCTTGGGCAGTCTCTATCAAAGTTCAAAGGAACCTTGATAGTGCAGGGACAAGAGGGAGTGTTAGTGAGAGAGACTCACTGAGGTCCAGAGGATAGTAATCAGGTATGGGGAGTGACACTTGAGTAAGTGGGATTGGTCTCTGAGGTCTGGAAGGTCTCAGGTCTCAAGTGGAACAAAGGGTGGAAGAATTGTTAAATACTACTGGCAGTAAGGCCAGGTTTAAATAGAAGTACAGTGTTTGTACTTGTAGTGGTAAATGTCCCATAAGGGGATGTCTCATAGAATACTATGGAATATCATGGAATGATATGTAATATACTGTATGAGTCATGCTATATAAGCTAAATGAGTCATGATCAGTAAGCAATTGGTAAGTCATCCAATAGCGTTACTAGCTCTTATCTATGATGTCAGAATGACATCATGCTATTGTAATATGAATAGTGTAAGCAGTCCAGGCCACGGACCTTATAAATGTGATGTAACAAAGGTCTAGACAGACCTAGATTCTAGGATGTGAAATTGAAGAATAAAACATAGAAACCTGGAATCTCAACAGTCTTGCCTCCCGCAGGGTTGGGTTGGGTCCTTTGTTTTGCCTCCTCTCCCTCACACCACGGCTTCGCCTGCCTTGCAGTTTGGGTTGGAGTTCACTGTTCTGGCTCTCTGCACACCCCAGTCAGTCAGCACAGGTCCCTGGGCTCCGAGTCAGTGTTTTCTCGGCCCGGACCTGTCCTGGGCTGCACCCAGCCCACCCATGGAAGGCCTGTCTCACAGACAGACTCATCATGCACAAACTTCCGAGGGACTATAAACGAGGATTCAAAAAAAAAAAAAAAAAAAAAAAGCATGAACTTGTCCCATACATCCACTTAGATCATAGAAAATAGTTCTTCCCGTTTCACCCCTCTTCCCTCTACTACCTCTAGACGTCCCCAGCCCGAAACACCCAATCTCTGTGTGCTTTGAACGCGGTCACCTTTTAATTCGTGGCTCTCCGCATTCCAAACCGTCACCAAGCCTCTTTCCGTCCCACTCACGACCCATTTTTCATCTCTTGACACTGCGATATTGCCAACGACACTCCCTGCATCCATTGGGATCCCGATCTCCACGCCGTCTTCTACTCGCCAACGCCGAATCTTTCGTTCGTCACCACCGCTCACGATGTGCTTCCAAGTTCCCGTCAGCAGGGAAGGCGACTGAATATATGTTACGTCGACCATCGATTTCGATCAGTTTTGCTTCCTCTGCGCGAACGTTGCCGAAGGTGGCACTCGACTCTTGGGACGGTCCGCCCGTCAGTATCGCATCTCAAATGTCTCGCCAAGATACTAACCATTCCTTGACCACCCGCTCATGCTTGAAGACATGCTCGGTCAGGTATCAAAGCGTTGGAAGGAGGATGCGCGGTCGTCCATTCATGGTACGCCATTATCGCCCAGCATACACGTGCCTCTTTATCGATAGATATCAGTTCACGCCAGCTCAGGATAGTCCGACAGAACCGCCATTCTTGCATAACTACATATTTTTTTGACATCCCCACCACCCTGATAGTTGTCCACGTTGTCGCCTCCTATCGCTAACACACCCCACCACCCCGCCCTCACACAGCCCCACTCTCGTCACCTCCATCAGGGGCCTCTCCAATCTAGGCTGCAACTACAGCCTAGCATCACATATGCCCCCTTCCTTGGCGGCTCTACCTTTTCGTACGTCTATGCTTTCATCACTGCCACCCACATTCCCGACTCCGGTTCTGGCTCCAATCTGGACAGGGTACATATATCGCAGGTCGGCATGTGGGACGTTGACCTCCGAGGCGCGCGCGTTGGGCGCTGCGCTGGCTTTTGATGTATCAGTCTGCGGGGTGGAAGGGGCACGTGCGAGCTCCATATTTAATAATCCAACGGATCCGAGGAAGAAAGAACCATGTCATTGTCAGTACAGTCACGAACCAGATCTCCATTCCAGAACTCGGGGAAGATGGGGCGAGGCTGGGATCAAACCGCAGCACCTCTTCTGTATCTCCAACGTGTACACAGTGGGTACTTAGCCTTGTACTATAGGTCCCTTCTTCGGTGGTCATCAGGACGACAAAGTTGAACGGTTCAATTGGATGCTGATCAAAAAGCTCCAACGGTCGGGCGCGATCGGCATGGGACTTGAAGGGATGAGAATCGGACGGATGGGCCTCAGCTTACTGCGTCCTCTGGTACTCTGATGTATAACCCGGCCACTTCGGTGCACTGTCCGCTCATCGGTGAGTAACAACAACTGGGATAACCATGTTAGGGACTGAAGACGACCCGGAGCGAGCAGGAAAAAGAGAAAAAACGCGCATAGAACCAACAGACAGCCGACCACCCAATTGCGCGGGAGGTGCCGAACACGAACAGTTATCTGCGTTGTATTGTTATTGATGCTGCCTAGAGTTGCCAAATCTAAGACCATCATCGCGCCTTCATCGATCGTACCAACAAGCATGGGCTTCCGTCGACTGACGCGATCGACGAGTGCGATGGCGATAAAGGAGGCAAATAAATATCACATTCCGTTGCATACTGCGATCCAACTCGTGTATCATAATCGACGTGTTCGTTCTACACGACAAGAGTCGACGAGACATGCACTCGCTCGTGCGAACGTGCGAAGCTCCCAGCCCGCAGTCATTTCGGAGATCCTGACTGCTGTCGGGCTGCCGGGCTGCCGAGTTACAACAAAGACTGCCATGATACACAAGGTGCTACAAACAGGATGATATACCTCACAGAAAAAAACAATGCGAAATGCGAGAGAACCTGCAACGGTCAAGCTTTCAAGTCTGAGATAACGTTATAACAAAAGCAAGAGATCCGGAAACAAAGGCAGACAAATACCCCGAGACAGCACGACAACTACAAGATATCCAGCGTCCGTATCTGCCGTGCAAGATAGCGTGGTGAAACATTCCCGAGTAGCTGGACTGTGATAGGGTGATCGGATGCGACACGTCTGTATTCATTATGTGATAGACGAGCGAGTAATAGTGCACCGAAAGGTTGTCTGAGACGTGCAAAAAGCCGTAACGCTCTGGTATACTTGTCGTATGGATGGGATACGGTGTGCGATGTAAAGGGCGAATGCACGTTGGAATCGCCATCCCCACCATCTTCATCGACTGGGGTGAGTGGTTCGGCATCATGGTCCACAAACACATCCTCGGAAGGAAGGGTAGGATCCAGGAGGTACCGGAGCCATGGATGCACGAGCACCAGACTGCTCGCGCTAGACAAGTCCTCCACCGTCTTGATCTCGACGTTCCCGAGTGCGGATGTCATGGCACGATAAACACGCTGGGAATCGCCGCTTGAGGCCAATGGACCTTTCAGCGAAAACATGATACACGATAAATTCAGGCGGCGGTTGGCAAGACGTGGTGATGGGAGAACGACGACTTGATCATATAGCATCACAGCCGAGTCCGGATACGAGGATGCCCGTAGTTCTGTGACCAACGTGTCCATCTTGTCATCTCCAATTGGCGGCGGGATATAGGATGATGGTGGCTCGCGATATACACCAATCTCTGCAGGAAGACAGCTATTGTAGTCGGATGCCATCCCTGTCCAGGCGAGAATGGTGACATCACCTGACCGAGTTAAGACCTCTTGTAACAGGCGACCTAGAGCGCGTTGTTGACCTTCGCCATACGTGACCGGGATAGAGACATCAAATATACCAAAGAGCGAGTAGGCTATATCCTCTTGTTTTGCGGCGGTGCGCATCGCGGCAAGACAAAGCTTCTGCCGTACATTGTCTGATCCGGGTCGGAGAGAGAGCAGAACTTGTACATCAATGCCGTTTGCGGCCGCCATCTCGCCCATGATCGCAGACGAATCCTTGTGGTTATACACACTTTTGTGAGGAAGATAAGGCTTCAGTCTTCAGTGTAGAAACGGATAACCCGGGATGCGAAGAACTCTTGCAATGTCCAAAACACCTCACGAGGGCACCCAGCTCCGAGTCAGATCGTACACCCTTTAGGTGAATGATTATGAGGACGGACTCATGGTACCACTGAAACATCGACGTCAGGGATTCTTGAAGTACGGAGCCGTCCGCTTTGTTAATACAACATGTGTCGGACCATGCCCAGCGCAATCCGGCCTCCTGCACCGTCATACAGAACATCACTAATTTTGAGACTGTGGGTGATGCTGCCAGCTTGTGTACTGACTCATGGAGGACATCGTGGAACAGCGGTTCGGCTCCTTCCCAGGTTTGGGAGAACGTGGCGTTTCGAAAGTACTGCTGAACGGTCTGCGTGATGTGAGAGTCGTCGAGAACTGTCGTCATGGATGCAACGAGCTCCTTGAATGTTGGACCGGCTTCAAACTCATCCAAACGCTCGTGCTCGTCACAAAGACAACCAGTCTCTGTGTTGATGAGGACGAGCGGAGCGTCCCGCTGAGTCCGCTTGACAGAGCTGCGAATTGCTGCGATCGTCCGCGATGGACTCACGTAGCGGTTACACAATTCTGCAAGAGGCAGAATCCTCAGACGATGCTTTCGTGTGAGTCAGAAAATACTTGCCCCGAGTGACAGGATCCGGAGATTGTTCCAGCTTCAGAAGCATATCATCATACGCATTGATTGCGTCATCGTAACGGTGGGCACCAAGTAGTGCTGCACGCTTTCTTTCGTAGCCATGTGGAGACGACGGATCGAGTTTGATCCCTTGGATCCCATTAACTATTTGCTCCGGTGTAAATCAGAACACGTACCGCATCGGCATCCTTCAGTGAACCATCCCATGATCCGACCCCAGCTCGTGCCTTGCTTCGTTTGATCAACAGGCCTGTCAATAGAGGTTCGAGGGTCAAAGCTGTAGTGTAATGGACAACAGCGTCTTTGTATGAAGCAGACTCCATGGCGGCATTTCCGCGTTGCTCTGACGTCTTGAGACAACGGGCTTTGAAGTCTGATGTCAATGTCAGAGGCCACGGAGGGTGATGAAGCTAGCAGGGAACCCTCACTAGCAGCCCAGTCGGTATCATCTATAGGGTTAGTCTCCTCATCGAGGACATTTATCGTTGTGTGGAAAGGATCTGTTGCATCGCTACATCACCATTGGAACCCCTCACCGAGTTCCGACTGGGCTTGCCCATTGCGGTTACCAATGTCGTCTCCTAGCTCGTTCTGCATTTGTTGAAAACACTTGATTGCCTCCGAAACGCGACCGTCCTCTTCAAGAACATCACAGATCACTCGGTAGACGAGGAAGCTGGGAAGATTGAACTGATCCGAAAAGATTGTGTCAACATCCAGCTTCAAACTATCATGGAGAGCATACCTTGGCGGCGGCACTAAATGCTTCGTTGGCTAAGCTACGAAGCAACACGATGCTTGCCCACTTGATTAGTAACGTGTTCGAGGTCAAGGGACTGAGTAACAACGCCGTAGAGTAAGCTGCAACTGCTTCATTCTGTCTATCGGTGCTCGATGCCTCGTCTCCAATTATTTCCAGGGATGACACGCATCGGGTGTTGAACTCTGGTGGTAGATATTGAATACTTTATCCCTATGTGCGACGCCAAAACTCACTACTCAGCCAGTCCATTATCGGCTTGTCGGCTCTGGCCGCCTCGCTTACGGTGCTGGTAATGTTGAGGAGAGAGACAGCAGCATCGATTATGCGGCCCTCGGCATACAAGGCTTCACATTGATCTTTCCATTCATGGGCACGAAGGATCTGGACGAGGGTATCCGCTCTGAGCTGGGAATCGGCATGTTGGGTGCGGAGTTGCCGGACGGCTTCTTTGAGGTGGGCGATTTCAATGTCTATGGACGGGGTGTCAGTGAAATGCGAATCGGGGTGACGATAGACGCACTTGAGTTCGTTTCCTGGGCACGAAGCGACTCGATGGTTTCGTTGAGGCTATCCTCTCTATGTTGGGAATCTGAGAGCTCATTACGGAGTTGCTGAACATTTTTTTCGAGGTGCGCAATTTTGTTGTCTCGTGAACGTGGATGTCAATGAAGTGCAAGTCAGGATGACGATGGACGCACTCGAGTCCATGTCCTGTGCACGGAGGGACTTGATGGTTTCGTTCAGCCTATCCTTCTCCTGAGCAGCTGCGCGTTGAGAGTTGGAGAGCTGATTACGGAGTTGCTGGACGGTTTCTTCGAGACCCGAAATTTTGCTGTTCAAGGAACGTGGATGTCAACGACACGCGAGTCAGGGTGCTAATAAATGCACTTGACTTCTCCTCCTCTGCACGAACGGACTCGATTGTCCGTTCGAGATCGACCATGCGCCGCGTGGCCCACTCTGCGGAAATCTACAGCAGTCAACAACGCGAGGTCTCGCGCAGCGAGATCCTGATGCAAGTGCACTTACATCGCCAAAGTAGGATGAGGGAAGTAAGTCACGGAGCTTGCGAAGGGTGATTGTCTTGTCCCCTCCAATCACAAGGTCGTAGTTTGCTGAGATAGCCATTGAATAGACACGAGCTGGATGCTGGATGACAGACCCGATTTGCTTCTGCATCGTAGTGTCCCAGAACGATACCGATGAGTTTGCGGAAGCTACGACGAATGCACCATTGCTTGCCACGGCGATGCAGCAGGGTTGATAGTTGTCGTTGATGGGCCATTGAGAGCCCGTTGTCCTGGTGGACACGTCGAGACAGTTGATATTCCCGTCGTCAGATAAGATAAAGACCTGCTTGCTATCGCTGGTCCAAGCGAGGGATTGGTTGAACAACGAACTGACTTGGATTGGGACGTCGACAAGGAGGCGTTCGTCGGGTGAAATTTTGATGGCAACAACGTAGCCTTCGTGTTGCAAGGGGCCGAGTAGTCGCTCGCCAGTCGAGAGCGACCAGACGCAGGCAGTGGAGTCGAACGATCCAGTCGCGATCCGCGTCCCGTCCGGAGAGACATCCACCGCATACACTGCCTGATTGTTGTGTGCTTTGAACGCGGTCACCTTTTCGTGGCTCTCCGCATTCCACACCATCACCTCGCCATTGTGGGTCCCACTCACGACCAACTTTACATCCCGCGTCACTGCAATGTTGCAACGACCACTCCCCGCAGGGATTGGCCTCCCCACCTCCACGCCATCTTTTGCTCGCCAACGTCGAAGCTTATCTTCCCCGTCACCACTCACGATGTGTTTCCCATCAACGAGGAATGCGACTGACAGAATTCTGTCTCGAACATCGATTTCGATCGGTTTTGCCTGCTGTTGGGGAACAGTGCTGGAGGAGGAATTATTTTCACTCGGCTCTTGGGTCTCCATCAGTATCGCACTCTGAAACGTCTCGCCGAGACACTCACCATTTCGTGACCACAAACCTATCCTCGAAAACATGCTTGACCAGGTATCAGAGTGTTGCAAAGAAGGATGCTCGTCCACTCACGACACATTGTCGCCTGGCATACACGTGCTTGTCATAATACTTATCGATATACATCACCTGGCATATCACCCTCATTATATTGTGGTGAGTGACCTGAGAGCTCTCGCTAGGGAATATCACCCTCGATGCTATTGAGAACGGGGCGCAACGAGGAAACGAGCCACTCAACAGTCTTACAACTCAAGAATGGCGACCCTGAGGGTTTTTTTTGTCGCTTCCTACTTTCTTCGTGTTCCACACACCCAGTGCCATAAAGTGTGCAACGTTGACATACTTCGACTCACTTCTTTTACACTGCAACGCGTGCTTCCACGAATGGATTTCATCCACAACTCCACTCAGTTCAACCCCAAGCACGCCTGGTACATCCACACATGATGCAGTCTGACTACTGGCGATGGTCGCTTCCGAAAAACCAAGTTTTGGAACATCCGAGGCACGGAACAAACCGTTGGAGACAAGGGCGAGCCCAACACCGCACCCTTCCTCTCCCCAGAATAGCAGCCTGAGGCGCAGACTGTCATTGCAACTCTGGGCATTTTCATCTGGTACGTTTCTTTCTTTTTTGTCGTCTGTGCCACGGCACCAGCACGAGGTTCAAAACTGCACGTTTGAGCGAACGTGAACAGTATGTTGCGGTGTTGCGGTGTGCTTAAGCATCCATCGCAACGCTCGGGTCACCAAAGTGTACTTATGCCCAACTGCGTTCGTACATATTTGGTTGTGCTCGGATCCCCGAGGTGACCACAAGGAAGCGGATCGCCCACCAGCGGGATATACCCGCGGAACAAAGTCCAAGTCAGACCTTGCTCACCCCTTTTATCATTCGAGCCACTGATGTCGACTAACTCGATCCAACGCGTGCGTACAACCACCAACGAGGGCTCACCACACCCACCGCCAACATATGGAACACAGTGCCGAGATGGGAAGGGATCATACGTTGCAGGATGAAGCCCCTCCCCCCCTTTGTTTTTGTTCGCAGCCTCGAGATGTTGCTCACAATGGTTCTTCGGACCAAAGTGTCTGGCGCTGGCTGAGAGTCTTGGGTACCACACTGCCCGAGCATACTGCGACGTGAATAGATATATATCAATGCAACGAATGGACGTCGAGCGTTGAAACGTTGAACAGTCGCTCGGGCCAGTCTGCCATGCGCCTTGTCTGTTTCATCGGGTAGTGCAGCAATCCAACTCTCACATGCCGTTCACTTCTTTGTGCGCCATCCAAACATCCACGTAGTCGCATATTCACAAAACCTTGCGCACCCCTCGACCCAAACCTGAATGATATCATGCATTGTCTTGTATAATAGTGGTGGGTACGCACAATGATCAGATTAACCACAGTTCGATCAGTCATCCAAGATGGTGCTCGGGATTGGACAACGTATCCTGGTGGGCAGAGGCGCAGAGCTAACATGGGACCACAGAGGCCCCTGACCCCATCATAAGGGATCTTCCATTAGAATCTTGCAGATATACAGACCCCGGAGACAAAGGGCTTCGATCTCTGCGAGAAGTGCTGCTAAATCTCAATTAACCTTTGCCTTCTTTCCATCCGCAGGTCGGGGTGCGTCTTCCTTTGGCGTTTGCGGAGAGGACTTTGAGTCATGTCTGAATCATAGAGTCCCGGAAATACATGAGCGGTGCAGAAATAGTATCGAACGAGATCATCGACGACCCTGGATGCAATCCAGGTGAATGCAAACAGGAGAGGTTGGTGAGCGCCCGTGATGATTCTCGTGCGACTCGCGAGACAAAAATCGTGATCGTGCAGACCCATTTTGTACTGGTAGCACGGGCGATTCAGAGCGTACGCAAGGTGGGGGCTGATTGACATTGGACGGTGCACCGCTGGTGAGCTGAGGGGATTATACTTGAGGAAACGGAATCGCGAATGTCCCTTACCAGCTTCTACTACTGGAACCGGCCCTGGTCGATACATGTGAGGTCTGTGATTGACCGGATCCACTAGTACAAACGACGAAAACTGTTCAGCGGGAAAGTCAAAGGCCACTCTTAATCTCAGGTAAATGACATCCTCCACTTATCTGGGGAACTCGTAAACGACACTTCTGCTCACGAAAATTCGAGACCTACCTGTGGTATTGCAGAAACACTGTTGTTTGTCTTCCTCAATGTTCACCAGCACCCACCTCAGAACCGAACTACTGACCTTCATTTTACCGGACATTTCGGTCTTGTCTCAGGAGTTGTCTGCCTCATAGGGTTTAACTCCGGGAAAGAGAGCCGCTAGTCTTGTGTTGTTATGGTTGTTGAGTCGACCGATCGAACCTTGACCTTTTGAAAGATCAGAAACCGGAAGGTCGGGCCGCTCGTCGTGGATGTGATTTTACTTATATCGGCAGGGCCAACAAAGCGTTCACGAAACGTGGCTCAGCTCTTTTATGGAACTTTGGGACAAAGATGTGGGTGAAATCAGTGATTCAAAGCAGAGTAGAATAGGTCATAACGCCAATGGATTGTAGCAGTGTCTATTATGTGGCCCTGCACGAAGGGTCTGGACGAAGCTATACACTCATTGTTAAGAATCGGCATGCTGTGTGCGGAGCTGCTGGACGGACATTTCAAGACGGGCGAATTTGGCGTCTAATGGACGGGGGTGTCAATGAAGTACCATCAAGGAGTGGGGATGGACGCACTAAGGGTTTCGACGGCTTCTTTGAGGCTATCCGCTCCACGTTGGGAGTCGGAGGACTGCTCGCGGAGTTGCCGGGCAGTTTCTTGGTGACGCGGACTTTTTCTATCTAATAGGCATGGAGGTCAATGAAGTGAGAGACAGGGTAACGATGGACGCACTCGAGTCCATGTCCTGTGCACGGAGGGACTTGATAGTTTCATCGAGG
>JBBPNB010000427.1:0-18661 GCA_038090635.1 Rubroboletus satanas
CGACGTGAAAAAAAGAAAGGTCGCCCCCTCCTACGATCCCCGTGCGTATCCCCCCCCCCTCTCTCCCTCTCTCCTCATCCCCTCTTCAGAAATGGCAGAGCGTCTCAACGACATCGCTTACGCCCACAACCTCACCCAATACGACTTCAATCCCCGTTCCGTCTCCTTTGACGTTCGCACCCCAGAGGAGCTCGCAGCCCTAAACGAATTCCTCGTCACCCTCGGTCGCGATGTCACTGCTCCCGTCCATCGCACTGCCCAGCCCCCCACCGACCGCTTCTCCCCTTCCTCTTACTTTGATTCCGACAGCCTCAGCCAACTCGGTCTCGCCGGCGTCCCCGGTCTCTCCCCCTCCTCCCAGTCCTTTTCCCATGACCCTGCCTACTCCCACCATTATCCATCGGGTACATACCCCTCCCCTCCCGCATCCCTACACAGGTCTGCCCAGCAGTCTCAGTATCCTTCCTCGTACTCGTCCTTGGCCACCTCTCAATCTGCTGGCCCTTATCCCGTAAATCACATCAATCAATCCCACACCCGCCCCGTGTCCCCATCCGCATCACACAACTTTGCCCTCCCTCATTCTACCTCTTACACTTCCTCTCTCTATCAATCCGCCTCCCCTCAAAGCCGTCTCCATCCCACTCCTCCCCTCGATCCCACCTCCCCCCACTCTTCCAGTTCCACCCCTTCCAATGCAACCCCACCCCATTACTCCTCCATCCCAGACTCGCTGGCGCAGATGGACTATGTTCGTGTACCCCGCGGTATCGCTCCCCCCGTCCAGTTGGCTGCCCCCGACTTTTCGAGAAAACCAGTCCATACCGTCATGAACCCACTCAAAACAGCCCCTGGCGCCGCACCAGATCTCCCAGAGCCCAAGCTCTCTGACAATACTTGCCGCGGTCCACCCACAAACCTCGGTTCACTAGCATCGGCCACAAACAATTCCAATTCCCTCCCGTCAACAAGCTCCCTCTATCCGCACTTACCCGACGATGCGGATCTCAAGCTTCCCTCGCTCAAACCCGATACCGGGCCCCTCAGATTGCCTCCGATCACGGAGATGTACCGTTCCCCGTCTCCCGTCTCTCTTCGCTCACCTGACACCTCCCGCGGAACCACCCCCAGCTCAACGGCGTCTTCCCCCGTTCCGGCTCACAAGACACTCCCTCATCTCCACTCGATCACGAAATCGTCGGAAAACGACGAGCTTGTCAGCAAGGTGGACAAGATCGAGCTGGCTCATCTTCACAAGGACGTTTCCCTCACGGAGAGGAGACGGCATGCCGAACTCGTTCGGCACCTGCTCCTCAAAATAAACGAGGATTACAAGAAGCGGTTTGGATCCCCAAAGCCTGGATCGCCCAACTCGTTCACACGCAGTCCATTAGTAGACATCGAGATGGCTAGTGCTTGATCCCCCGTTTTGTTCACATGTGTTTGCTCTGTACTCTTATTTCGAACTAAAGGTGCCTTATATATTGATGTTATACAAAGAATGCAGTACTGCCAGAGCGAGCGGCGTCCGAACGAATAAACTAGGTACGTTTCAGCGTGAGTTTAATCTTGGGAGCGGCGCTGGAAGGCTCGACGTCTTCCATGGCCGACAGCGGAGGACTCGTCGCGAGAGGGGACGGAACAGCAGCATTAAAACTAAAAGATGCATTCTGCGAGGGTTTGTTGAACCCACTGAAGCTCGATGCACTCGGGGTCGTGGGTGGCGGACTTGTGGCGGACGGTGTCGCCGGGACAGGCGGGGCGCCGCTGTTGAACTCTGCCCAACGGGGGCACTTTCGGTTGGTTTCTGCGGGACAGCATGAGAATTCCAAGGTGGGACGCCAACAGGAACAAGTCACGTACTCATGTGCCCCATTTGACCGCAATGGCCGCACCGCCGCTGCAAAACGCAGGGGTGAGCACATCGCACATCGCACGACGGTAAAAAAATATCGTTACCGTCGTATCTGGTTTCAATGGCCGACTGAGTTGCATTGGGGTACCCCCTTCTTTCACAATCTTTGCATTCTTGCGGTGCAAGCGTCGTTCCTGATTCTTCTTCATTCTCGCAATACGCTCTTCCAACCTGATAGAGTACAACGACGCCAGCGAGCAGGCTGTTAGATCGCGGATGAGAGTAGGACATGAGAAAAGTAAGACGTACCGCTTCCTGTATCGCTTGTCGGTGTCCGCATCGCCGGTTGGCGCGAGGTTATCAGCTAGGGTGGCTTCTTCCTCGATCGCGTGCCGTGCACGGACATACGCGCGAATGACTGCTGAATCGCGAATGATTTCCGTTTGCCACTCGTCATCGACCTGGAAGATAATGAATGCCAAGATTCTCAGTTTAATAGAGCACGTGACCAACCAAGCGCTTTATCCGTAACACCTTACGGCTACCTTCTGGTCCCATACTCATTTCTCGGTCACGTTCCAATGACGATCCTCGACTAAAGGCCGGAGAAGTGGGCCGTCCCGGAGCGGGCGACATGACAGGGGAGAAAGGAGTCTGAGTCTCGATTCTCATGGACCCCTGCCTCTGCGCAATTTTTTTGATATCGGGAGGGGGTGGTGTTTCATCCTCGGGTGTCAGCTGCGGCTCATCCTTGCGGCTCAGTGAGTCAAACTGCGCCTTCCATATCCTCTCGATTTCAGACTTGTAGATCTGTTGTTGTTCGGCAACGTTGTACCTGTGAGCAGACTTGGGTCGATTTTCAGCCTCGGCTGAAAGTCGCGTAAATAATGGATTTGTATCAGAAAGCAGCTCGCGTACCAAGCTTTTGTTCATAGTCCTCGCCAGCTTTTACAAAAATATCCTTCATGGATATACGAATAAAGCTAAATGCTTCGCCTCTGCCACTGGGATCCCCATCGCCATGCAGCCGAAGCATGGCCTTGGCTTGCGTAGCGAAAAGAAAGTTCTTGGTTGTGATCCATGGAGCAAGTTGTTGCTCTATCGAAAGCTTGGATTCACCCTCGTCATCCTCCGTTTGTTCCGCGGATTGTGTGTACCCTAAATCCTGCAGGTGCCGTTGCCCAATTTGCATGCTTTCCATCAGGACAACCTGTTCCGGTCCGACCATCTTGAGCATGTCGGCATCGCTCGGGATGGTGACAGTGGCCTTGAGGCGCCAAAAGCCTTGGTGAGGTCCTCGGCGGTGGTACTCCATAAACTCTTTGAGTCTTTGCCGCATCTGAAGCTCGTTCTGATCTGGAAAGTACTTCATCAGGCGTGAGATCTTGAGACGCTCTTCGGCACTTTTTCTAAGGAGTTTGAACGCGATGATCTGAAGCCTGTATTTGATAGTATTTGTGATTTTTCGCGAGTGAGGACCCGGAACCTCTGTTACAGGATATGTCTGTCCAATCACGAAAAGGTTCTTGATCTCCCGCAGGTAATATTTCGTGTCCCCTTTTGTCGTACTCCTAAATATTGTTCCATAAGCGCGACTAGATATGAAGTTACGAGGCGCTTCGTACCTCACAGCAAGAAAGTCGGTGGGATAGGGTTTGTGGCGGAAGAGTGGTGCGCGCGCAAGGTTGTTGTAAAGAGCGGGGAAAGTTTGCCCAGGATAGACGTAACCGAACTTCATGAACGGTGATTCATCCTGTGGCTCGAGCACAAATGGGACACCAAGGTCGAGCTAGGGAGGATCATCCCTGTTAGTATTTTTTTTTTTTTTTTTGCGATCAGCCAAAACTTACCCTCGGCATGTAATCGTCTTTCTCATCTTTTTTGCGATAGTAGTTGACGAGGATACTACCCATACCAAAGTTTGGTATAATGGGAGGATGCTCCTCCTGTAATAAGTGAGCCCACTTTCAACCCAATGTGGGCAAAACGCACAGAGTATTCCCAGAGAACAAAGTTGCTGGTATCCTTGAGTGTCAGATCGCCCGTCCTGTGGAGTCCTTCACCAATGTTGCCGCCCTTCCCAATCTTTCGCCCTGCTTTGTCCTTTTTCTTCTTCGCGGTCCGCACCTTGCTGAAGCGAATTTCGATATTGGTAGGAAATTGCAAAGCTGGTCGGTGGAAGGAACGCGCTTCTTGTTTAGAAAGCCGAGTCTTGTACTGAGGGTCGCAGTGTCTAGCAATATGCTACCAAGAATATTCATGGAGAAACTCACAAATGGTAATTGGAGTTTCTGCGCAGAGTACGCATGTTCCACAACCAATTGACCAAAAGTCTGACGGACACGATGTCGACCACCTTCCTTGGCAACTTCGTACAAGTGATCGTTTGAAAGGTTGAATTTATCGCGAGACTGTGCATTGTCCGCTCTTAACCTTTTTCGCGGCCTGACTGTTTCCACAGCTAAAAACTGTGAGTGCCCAACTTACCCTCAAAGCCGCTCAAAACATACTTGTTGGACGCTCCTCGACCGCAAGATCCTCCTCGTTCAATTCCAAGTGAGTAAAGTCACGGAACGGTGCTCCGGGGCCCCATATGATACTCTGCGTCCACGCACCCGACTCGAGGGATTTGTTGGCTGGAGTAGTTAAATTGTCTGTTTCTTGGGTCGGAGGTCGAATGATCTTGCCGGGTGCAAATACGATATCCTCTTCCCAGTTCGACAACAACACAAGGTCGAAGCTTCTGTCATGTAGTGGGAGCGTTATGGGGAGTGCTGAATTCTCGCGCTCCTAGGAGGTATAAGCAACCCTGAGGGCAGGATCGATATTGTCATTACCTCAATGGCTTTCACTAGGTCGTTCTCGATGCTCCCAGCGGAAACAACTTCTTCCACACGCTTGCTCTCATTCTGACGCTGAGTATCGCCAGCAACAGCCTCGAGAAAGCCTCGGGGGACGTCCCTCTTGCGCGGATAGACGCTTTCGGCTGAGCAGAGTTGACAAAAGTTATTACAAGTAAAAGGGCCGCTTCACTAACCGGTGAGGGGCCGCTTTGTTATTCTCGACTTCTTTCTCGTATAGCCCTTAAACAAGTCGGAGAAATCGAGAACCTGACCCTTCTCAAAGCCAGGGAACCGCTCATAGACTGTCTTTGGTCTCTCGATGAGTCGCTTCACGATTCTTACGCGCTTTTCCTTGAGCCGCATCGAGACTGGAGATTGGGCTTCGACTTTGACGACGTCACCAACAAAAGACTCATTCTCAAGTTCCCTGTCCACTTCGTCCTCGTAGTCCTCGCCTTGGTCCGCGCCAACAGCCTCCTCGTCTTCGTCCCATTTATCATTGTAAATCTGTGAGGCGTCCAACGCAGGCAAGCCGGTGATTCCGAGGCTGCTGGTGAGGCCACTGCCTGTTGGTAGAGACAAGCCCTGGAGAACGTTGTTGAGTGAGAAACCCGTCAAAGTCGAGATAACATCGGTCTCTCCCTGAAGAAAGGGCACGCGTGAGAACGACCATCCTGTTCAAAGTGGACGGTAAACGTACTTGATTGCTCATGTCAGACCCCGAGTTGATGGTGGTCGACGGAAGCTGCCCCTCGAGTGTGGATGGCCCGATGAGGTAATACTACCAAGAGTAGTAGTCGCACGAGCGTCTCTTCACTTGCACCTCTACTTCCACCATGTCCATGCCCAAGGAAACCTCAGAAAAGCTGGAGGCGAGTACTGACATATCATGCATGCCTGATATACTGACACATCACCCAGGCTTTCCGAGCGGGTGTCGCCTCTGTGGCAGAAGAGATCATCTTTCGCACCTTCCCAGCCAAGGTGAGCGCGTTGCAGACAGCAACGACCCAGGTTACTGAATACTGCGTAGACAATGTGCGAGTCATCTAGAATAGTGTTTTAACATCAACTGACACCGTACAGCGAGTTATCGACCATCATTGAGAGCGCCAATGCCCAAGACTCGCCTTATAACATGTCACAGGCCTCTGCATCTACGGATCCGCGGGTGTATCCACCACCTGGTACACCTGATTCCAATGGCCCTTTTTCGAAGCGGAAACGTGTGGAAGATGGCGTTGTGCCATTGATGAACGACATCGCAAACGCGAGGTATCCTGAATTCGTCCATGCGAACAAGCATATCTTGAAGCTGCAAGAAACTATTAAATCAGAATGCGCACAACTGTCTGATTCTTGTGTGAGTCGGCTCAGTTGCTTACTCTCGCCGCATACTTAGATAGATACAGGACAAGGTCAAGCTATGGGTTAACTTAACAATGCCAATGTGTGTATGAATATACCTAGTGCACGGCGTAAACATGCTGACCTTCCACCCCAGAATAGAAGAGTAGGTTTGCATCTGACATAACAATATTGACTCTCTAAACTCTCATCTTGTTTTAGTGGCGATAATTTCGGTATGTACCAGCAATTTCCTTTGGCTGCACCAACCGACCACACGATTGATAGGTGTTCAGATACAAGAGGGTAAGGGTCCACGAATGATGCAAGCTACATCCTAAATTCTCGTTCCAGAGGTCCTTAGTGAGCTACTCCGCTCCCAAGAGAGTGCATACAACATTCGTGACAGTGTCCGACAAAATTACCTGGCCCGAGCTAAGATATGCACAAAGCTCATTAAGTATCCCAACGTCGAAGATTATACGGTGAGTTTTCGGGTGTATCTCGTGATCAATCCTCATCTGGTCATAGCTTGCCTTGAAAGAGCATGATGAGAAGCAACTTTTCTTCGCTCGCCAGAACCTCGCTGATGTTAGAAATGTTTACGCCGTGATAACGGACATCTTGCACAAGAACATCGCAAAAGTGAGTAGAGACATCTTCGCAGGGTCTCGTCGAGTTAACTCTCAGCAGATACGTTCACCAAGGGGGAACAACAGAGTTGGTCTGTATTGACGACTAGACGTGGATGTTGCTTCATTCTTTACGGTTAATTTGCGCAGTATCGTAACACCAGTGTGAGAATGAAATAGACGTAGTCATCCATGCCCACTCCCTTGTCATTATTCAAGTTGTCTTCTAGGTACTTTTTTTCTCCAAGATCATTCTGCCTACACCGAGATCGTTTTGAAGATGTTGAAACCATCCAATGCCGTGCTAATAACTGTCCCAGGAATCTGAGGATGCCAATGAATTTCCTTAACGTCCCTCTGCCCCTGATGAACGAAGAGTAGTTGTGGTGGGATTTCCCGACTACCTGCTTGCGTTTCATTCATCGATGAACCGACTTCCTCGTCATCTTGTTCAACACCCAGGTCCCAAAGCGTGACCTGATCATCGGCGCCAGATGCGGCGAATATCGAGTCTTCCGTCGGATGCCATTCAATTGAGGTGATAGGGTCATTATGCCACGTAAAGACGGCAACGGGCCTGGGGACTTGGCGAGGCAATCTAAGGGAAAATGTGTCAGCTCCTCCTGTGGAGACCAGAAGGATTACTCACCCCGGCTTGCTGACGTTTCGCAGATCCCACACTTTGATTGCACCGTCATCCCCGCCGCTGATTAACAGGTAATTCGTACTCCTGTTCCAGCTGATAACATTCACATCGCTCTCATGCGCAGGATCGATGCCGGTGACGCTTCGTCGTCCCTTACTCCGCACGTCCCATATTTGAATGCTATGATCGGCCGAACAAGATGCGAAGACAGTAGGTTCTGACGGGCTCCATTGGATATCTTCGACACTAGACGTATGGGATGTGAAAGGTTGCGCGAGAGCATTAAACCCAGATGGCGTCGATGTGGTAAGATATATTTTTGAATGGATGTCTCCCGTCAGTAGCCTGAGCGCGGACGGGTTCGTTGCCGCTGACGCGGCCCAGTCCAACGCAAACCCTTCGGCACGTCCATGGGAATTGATGGTAAAGGTCGGCTTATTTGTTCGTGATTTTTCCCAGGAATATCCAGGTACATCGAGCGACTCTATGAGCGGTCGGATGTCCCATATGTAAACCTTGCCGGTTTCAGCCCAAGTTGCGGTGTAGTAGGGTTGCGAGACAGGAACCAGGGGTGTGGACGGCGGAAGGGGCTGGGAACGGACGCGGTTGACACCACCGTTGTGGGGTACAGAGCGAAACTCGAGAACGGCATCTTCATCAAGGGTGTCGTCGTCGTCGTCGTCATCGTCGTCGTCATCTACAGCCAGGTGCAGTCAGATGCAGTCAGATGCGTTATGAAAACCTTGAGGCAGACAACGAACCTCCATCCCTTTGAGTACGGTGTAAGGAGCTCATCTTGAAAACAGACAACTCGTTCTGATCAGCTCTGGCAGCCTGCGTTCCAGCGACGACATAAGCAGTTGCAGGATATCTCTGCCGTTCATCACCAAGGCTATCTCGTAAGACGTCGCAGGACAAACATGACCAGGTTACATCCATTGAATGGCGCATGATGTAGACCGAATCATCTGGCTCTAATATTTCGTCCTTCGCCAGAACATGCGTACCGGGTATGAACGCCTCCAGGTGGTGTGGTTGCTCCTCAGACTCTTCGACAGCGGGGAGAACCTCATCAATGTCCATTCCTGATAGATATGTTACAAAGCTGTGGGATACAGAATCATTTGTGCTATTGCTCGTACCGTCCGGGGGATCGGCATCTACGACGTCCTCGTCTGATTCGAGTTCATCCTCCCATGCGTCTTCGAACTCGCCGATGTCGTCGACTGAAGGGTCATCACGCTTTTCGGAGAAACGGGGAGTCTTTGCGTTGACAAACCCATCAGATGCGGAGCGTTTGGCCATTTCGACTTGCTGGACGGGTTCGATATGCAAACGACATTGCATCGATCAAAATGATCGATCACGTGATCTGGTAGACAGGGGTTAAGGTTCCGTGGAATATCAAATAAATAAATAAATAAATACTTGGGATTCAAATTTGTAAGCAAAGCGTCCCACAATTGATTATTTAATGGATATTTTGGCGGGACCCGACAGCCGTCTGACATGTACCGCGTCACCCCTCCGATGTCGTACGCGTCCACCACATAAAGAGGACCCGCAATCAAACACATTCTCAAACTACTCTCGTCCCTCTCACCATGTCCACACAAATTCTTCTTCCAAACGGGTACGTCCCTTCCTTCCTTGCTTCCTTGCAGCCCGCTCATACCATTCCCTAGATTCGGCTATGTACCTGCATCTCTCCTTTCCTTGGGTTGGTTGCTTGCCTGGCAGACGTTCCTCGTAGGCAGAGCGCGTAAACGGGTTGGCATTGCGTACCCACAGCGTGCGTACAACACTCTTGAACTTGCCGGTCGTTCACTTGACGCCATGCGTGTAGTATATGCTGAGCAAGCAGAGGTCAAGGCTAGTCCAGCAGCCCTGCAGTTCAACTGTACCCAACGTTCGTCGTCCCGTGTCTTATTTTGTAACGCTAACTCATTCATCCTTCAAGGGGCCCATCAAAACACGCTCGAGGTTGCACCTATCGTCACCCTATCGTGAGCTTACCTTTACCTTCTCGTTTCTGCCCTGATCCGTGTAACATTCGTGCAGCACGCTGGTTTTCGGTTTAAAGTGCCCTCATGCTGCTGCTATGATGTGCGGTGCGTTCGTTGTAGGACGCGCCATCTACACCCTTGGTTACAAAACGGGAAATCCAGCCCACGTACGCGAATCAGTCTCGTAGCTTGTCTTTTTGGCTCACTAAACACCTAGCGAGTACCTGGCGCCTTCATCGGAAACTTGTCACTCCTTGGTAAGCGAAACCCTGACTCGTGGCGTACAGCTTTACAGATCCTTTTGCAGCCCTTCTCGGCAGCGCGTCCTATGCAGCCTACCTTCTTTGGCCTTCGGCTTGATTCATAGGATACAAGACATTGTTGACTAAGTCCTGTAATGTGCATTACCCAGATGTGAATGTACAAGTGTTGTGAACGCTCAGTCGATCAGACAAGTCCTAGGTGCCAATCACCAAAGAACTCATCATTTCAAGTGACATGCGAATATTCGCCAAAACATTTCGCCCCTTGATGCGATGCTTTTCAGCTGAATCTCTAAGCTGGCTGAGCGAACAATAATGATTGTCAAACCCAAATCACGGATTCCACCTAAATTGTATACAGAAAAGATTGTGTTCTCCGCGACCTGGGTGTGACTGAGAGTAATTACTCCTATGCGGACCTTGTGGCATCACCATCCTACTAGATGAACGGACCACCTTGAGGAGACCATCCACAAAGATCATTGTCTTCGTATACTTTCCATGTCAGAATCTCCTCGCCGTCTCTCATTCCCTTCGTCCTCGGAGGAGTTCGCCTTGCCTTCAAGCAAACCGCACGTCTCGCCCCTGGCAGATGACGGACCCGCTAGCCCATTGTTTCTCCGTTTCCGTCGCCCGTCGCTGCTTTCCAAGTCGTCGAGTTACTACGCAGAAAAGCGCATTTACAGTCCACTTGCCATATCTTTCACAATGCCGTCAAACAGGCACGGAAGCACGAACGGAGAGGAATCAGAAAGCGACAGAGAGCGCATGTACATGGAAAGTTCACCATCAAGTAGCTCAGGTAACCCAACACCTCCCATTGTTATGCCAAGCGAAAACGACACAGAAGAAACTCGTGACGAGAATGATAAGGAGCCTTTGAACCCTTCGACTCCACCATCAAGTCGAAATCTGAGCGTGCTCGATAATGAATCACTTTTCAGCTCCACTGCAGTCGGGTCAAGGCGCCTGACGTATCCAGTGAGTGGTATTGTCACACACAATCACTTGCGAACCTTACCAGCCTCTCTTTATGGCTGTGAAGTTGAAACCCCCAAGGATATTGAATCTATTGGCCGAGTCCCGCCCTGAAGAGAATGAAGTCAAGTCTGAAGCTGCCTTCCAACGCCTCCTAGCATCCTGTTCTGACTTTCCATTGCAACCTCGTACGCCACGCGCACCTTCTGATAGAGGGCGGTACCCAGAAGAAGTCGGTGACGAAGAGGTGCACGGGGAGGGGTCGCTAAGCGATGACGATGACGATGTCGATGCAATATTTATGCTCGACCCTCAAGGCGAACATATGCCCGTGAAACCCTGTACTCCCGCGCAAAGCGTGAATGGAGATGATCTTTCTACGTCTCTTATGGGGAGCCCCATGGTGATGGCGATGGACGTGGATGCTGTATGGCTCGTGTCCCCTGTGCTTCCACTAGGCTCATATTCATCCTAGCCATTAACATCGCCATCGATAGCTTCAACACCAGCCTCGGTGCAGTGGCGGTACACACCTCCTCCAATCACTAGTGCAGTCCGCTCAAACAAACGGAAATGTAAGTGTCCTTATGAGAGGCAACGGCAAGGTTCACACGTGTATACAGTTGACGATCGGTATGACCCATATCCTACCGCGGCAAAACGAAGAGCGGTGTCTCCTTCAATATCTTATCTACGGGAGTCTCACCCGTCGCTATCTTACCCTCGTACCCCGAGCGGGAGACCCTCGCTTCCCATTCCTTTGTCTATTCCAGTGCCAGCATCGAATTCAGCGGCGTCATCTCCGACCGTTACCGGGTTTCCGTTCCCCAGCTATTCAAATCCTCGACAGGTAGGAATTGGGTCGGTGAGCGTATCTTCAAGCCCCATCCTTCGTCCCACGATAGGACTTGGAAGCCCGATATTGCGCCCGATTCCAAGACATAGACGAGGGTTGGACGGTGAGGAGAGGGATGTTGAAGGGGCCGGGGAAGGTGTCAATGGTCTGACGCTCGGTTGACGCATACGCTGCTCTTGGCGACAGTAGCGTCGTCCCATCACTTTCTTTTGACTCTCAGGGTGCCTGGTGGGTGTGGGTAGAGGAGTCACGTGATGTAACGGTAGTGGTGATGGTCTGTATTTTAACTATTTATGTACTCGTCTTCGATTAGCTTGATTGCTGGTCACTGGACTTGGGACGGACAACGGTATTGGAGGGAGATTGTCGCTCCCCCCACCATCGGGACTGCAAGACTGCCCCTCGCTGCTGGTGTGCAACCTTGGGCTGTGTTATTCCATCACTTCCGGCATTCGCGTTACCGTCATCCCCCACTCGATTTGTCATCCAATGATCCCCAGAGCAAAGCTCACGAAGCGCCAGAAAAAAGGTATCGCCTTTCGAGAACGGAAACACGGCAAAAGCAAGGACAATTCGCGAGGCATAATTGGAAACTTGGAGGACGAGATTGATGTCCCTAGCCTCGAAGATCAGGTTCTTGTTGATGCTACGCAAGGCCGGCAAGGCCGTCAAGTCAGTGCAGAAGCTTTGGTCGGGAAAGGAAAAGCAGGAGCAGAAGGAGAGGAAGCAGAAGGGCGGGTGGTGGCAGTGGCAGCGAGGAAAAGAAAGCGGAAAGTTGGTGAAGAGGAAAAGGGAACCCTTGGAGAGTCAGACAAACCGAAACCAAAGCGAAGAAAAGGGTCTGCCGGGAGGCCTCTCGTCGGTATGGAACAGCCTGTAGAGGAACACATCGGAACTGGAGAGACAGAGAGGGAAAGCGAGGAGACGAAGCAGAGGTTTATTCTTTTTCTTGGTACGATATCTCTTCTCGATACTTCACGGTTTCCCTCACTCCCCCATCAGGTAATCTCAAATATACCACGACCCCCGAGGGCATCAAAGCACATTTCTCAGTATGCGGTGTGTGTCCATATGGGCTTGTTGAACCCGGGTGTTCACGTCTTGAAAGTTCCACCACCCACTGTACGACTGCTAACACCGAAACCATCTATGAAATCACCCACGAAATCTGTCATAAAATCCAAAGGTTGCGCTTTCTTGGAGTTCAAGCATCGTGGGGCGCTTCAGCAGGGGCTCAAACTTCACCATTCACAACTTGATGGACGCCAAATCAACGTAGAACTGACTGCCGGTGGGGGTGGAAAGGGCTTAACCCGCGTGAAGAAACTCAAAGAGCGTAATAAAGAGTTGGAAGGACAACGGGTACGTCCTGACAGTGTAGTTGATTTGGCACAACTTATCCGACTCCTGTAGCGGAAGCGGCAAGATCCCAGGGTGAATGCACAATCTAGCGGTACCCAGCGGTTCTCGATCACGTCTGGTGCGGAGCAAACCCCCACTCACAAGCGAACTTGGACAACTGGTAATGTTGAAGAAAAAGAGACCCACCGAGGCGGCCAAAAGCATCAGAGGGGCTCTAAGAAAGTCAAAGATTTCCGAACAGGCGTGAACGCCATACCAATAGGATAGAACCGTGTACAATGGTGGTTGGTGCCAATTGATCAGTGTCATTAAGTGTCCATTATGTGAACGAATTAATCCAATAGATAGTAGAGTTGGCGGCGTGGCGCTCAACGTCCGCCTCATGAAACAAGAATGAATACGAGGAACTAGAAACGCTATCAGTCAAATCCCTCAAGAAAGTTGAAATGGAGACTCACGAAAACAATCAAGACACCGAAAACCTTGAGCATCAGCCACCGATTACTCGATATACTGGCGTAGTATTTAAGTAATTCCCTCTGAGCTCCACTGACATTCGACGCAATATCTATCGTGTCAGCATCGATCCGTTGTACCGTCTCACGCTGTTCTGCGACCATATGCGCCAGTTGAGTGAATATCTGCCCCAGTTCTGCTATCGTAGACTCAATCGATTCAATTGCTGTTGACCGCGATTGGATGTATGAATCCTGGTTGCTGATTGGTGTATGACCCGCGCGAGAAGGACGTTCCATACCTGTTGTTCTACCAATTGCATCTGTGAGAGGGCACTGCTTCCACCGTGAGCTGCTATACCACCCTCGGCGGCGTCCAGGTCCAGAGCTAGAACGTCGCTGTTTTGGGTTGGTCTTCCCTTTCCTTTGGAGCTCGGACGGCTGCCACTGCCGTCACCCATTGGATCGTGTCTTCCATTTAATAAAAGTGAATCTGTGGACAATTAGTCGAACGTGTAGGATAACGACTTTTGACAGCATGCTCACTTTGAGGCGCCTGGTGGGCTGCTGCGGCTGTGGAGTACATGAACTGCTCTGTACGGTCCTTTGATTCCTTCATGTTCTACACAACACCCAGTCAGGCGAAGCATGGAGGTAGAAGGTTATTAAACTTGCCTGCGTTCGGACCTCGAGTACATCCTTGAAGCTCATGCTAGTGTTTGCAAGTTTGCTCTGCAACATCATGACAATGTTGTGATTATGTTCATCGACCTGTTTTCCCTCTGTAGACCTTGAATCACCCTGAGCATTGTGTTGCTTAAGGAACGATTGTAGAGCGGCTATCTGCCGGTTTATGTTGGCTATGTCTTGCTTAATAATGTAGGTCAGTTCCTGAATGAGTGGAGGCAGGACGCATGAGCACTTGAATACAGGATGCATGGTGGTGACACGTACACTGATCTCCACGGGGCGATCGTCGAACAATGTTTTCCGCTTCGCAACTAGAGGCAGGACCGGTCAACGAACCGACGGCAGCCGCCAGAGGACAACTTACGGTGTGCGAGCTTTCCAAGCTTGATAGTGGTGCTGCTGATGTCTTTGCCAATGGCTGAGGCCATTCGCGAAAACTCGGTCTTGGGAGTACCTTTGGCATGGCGCTGGAGCAGGCGTTGTTTCGCCTCTGCGGTTCTTGGGGGTAGAGCAGACCTGTTTCGTATAGAGTCGACACAGGTGCGAAATTCGTTGGTTCGATCCTGGATTGCCATGAGCTGGAGAAGTGTGTCTACGGAAAAGGTATTAAATATCTGCAGGGCGGGTATAAGACAAAGCTCGATGACACGAATTCAACAGCCTCCTCCGCGCCGGCGCCGACACCGGCACCGGCCATCGCCGTCCGCCCGACGCCGAGAGATTCGGCCGACCAGGTCGCGTGCCATGCAAGGTTCCCTTCATGTTTGGCATTGTGCGACGTTCTGCTGTATACCAGGTGCTCCCTTTGGCACCACGCCTCTTCCCGACGTCGACCAGGTTGTTTTACTCCCGTCCTGCGCTCAGCGACATTCGTTTTCAATCCTTTGCGGCACGCCCCATCACGGCAAAAATAGCCATGGACTCATGTCCGACACCGAAATCCAAAGTCCTCGTCCTTGGCGCAGGCAACTTTGGCAGTTGTCTTGCAGATCATCTCGGCGACTGTGACCACAAAGTCTACATCTGGTCCCGACATGCCGGCTTCGTCGAACACTTTAATGCACACCATCGCAATCCAACCTACTTGAAGAACCATGTCTTCTCGAGTAACATTCGCGCTGTCGGCCCCGAGATCCCAGATAAAGAGATGATTCAGCAGATGGACGTCGTCTTGTTCGCGATCCCGACGCAAGGACTCAGGTAGGATTTGCATATCCTCCCTCCAGGTCTCCTCATCGCAATACGGTTCACTGTTAGGGAAACTCTGACCAAACTCCGAGCCAGTTTAGTTGGAGAAAACCTGCCTCTAATGATATTTGTGAACAAGGGGATAGAAACAGACACACAGGCACTAACCCTTGAGATCGTCGCTGATACCTGCGGAAGTGATGTCGCACGAGCCGCCACATTTATTGTAGGTCAACGTAAGATGTAGCAGCAATTGCGAAGACTCACTCCATACAGTCGGGACCCTCTTTTGCTGCGGAGAGTTGGTACCTCGATGCAGTCACATCCTGATTCTGCTGACAAGCCGGGTTAGTTGTTCGCAGACAACCGACTTCTGTCTCTGTTGCCTCCTTGACAGAATCCCAGGCCCAAAGAGCATCGCAAATATTTCACCAACCATGGTTTCGATGGTAATGTTCACTTACAAATGTTCAGATGGTAGCCTTCGATCTAATGTTCTCATAGTTACACAGGCGGAGATCCGATAGGACTGGAGTTAGCTGGTGCCCTCAAGAACGTTTACGCTATTGCGGCTGGAATGGCTGATGGCCTGGGTTTTGAGAACAACACGAGAGCAAGTTAGTCGAACCATGTCCCGACCAAGAACAATTGACGTTGGAAGATTCTTAGGTCTCATTACTCGAGGATTAGGCGAGATGACACGGATAGGCACAGCATATGGCGCGTCTCCCTTGACCTTCCTTGGTCTTGCCGGCGTGGGAGACCTCTTCCTCACGTGTAGTTCCTCGACCAGCCGAAACTACACGGTGGGATACCGATTGGGGAGGGGGGAGGCGCTTGAAGAAATTCTTAACACGCTCGGAAGTGTAGCCGAGGGGGTGACGACGGCAAAGGGTCTCAAGAAGATTATCGATGAGATGAACGTGTCTGCTCCGATAGCGAATGGGGTGAGTGGCGGAATTTACCGTGTTCTTGGGTTCTCAGCCGAGTTGCAAAAATCCCTCGGGATATTCCACACGAAGATTTACGAGGCCTTGTACGAAGGTATGGTGTTCCGCCCAAGCGTTGCACACCGGCTGAACTCGGGGCTGGTCTCGCAGGCAAGGACGTCAAAACTGGAGTGCAGGAACTGATGAACCGACCACCGTCACGAGAGCTGGATCTGCCGAAAAAGACAGGTGAACAAGCGAAACGGCTATTGCAGAAACTTGGGATTGAGCCTATGTAGTACTGCCAAAGTTGGTGTAGGGGATAGCACAAAGCAAGACTAGACTTATCAATTATGCGGCCGTCCGTGTCCGAATGCGGCATGTCGGCCCCGTGCCTCGCCCAGACGGAATGCCTGACCCACGGCTGATGCCTTGCCAGAATACGTAAGACCGCGCAAAAGCCATTCGTGTTGGTGCGGAATATTGTCCCGATGTGAACGCAATCACGCTGCGTCGTCTGTGCACACCACAGCTGTTGCGCCGGCTTGTTTCATGCGGGCAGCGAAAAGGGTCAGGGCCCATGTTACCCAACCATATGCACACGCGGACTGAGAAGGTGTAATTACATAAGCAAGTCAAACAAATATTTCTCACGGAATTTTTTCTCTTTTTTTTTCATCAAGTCGCTCCCGAAGTCCGATCCCGACTGACCAACGCTTGTGTTTCTCTCTCCCTGTCTTTTTCTCAGTCTTCCTTTGTCTCTCTTGCTTTCTATCCACCGTCCTCACTCTTCCGCGACATGGTTTCCCCACTCTGGAACGCCGCCTCTGAGGGGAGTATCGACACCCTCCTAGGCTTACTCCACAACGCATCTCCTGCCGATATCGAGATCACAGGTAGGTCCCTCATGTCAACTGCTATCCGTATTTTTTTCATATCCACTTTCTTTCTTGCTCTAATTCCTGTAGACCACACCGGTGCCACGCCCCTCCAGGAAGCAGTCAAGAATGGTCATCTTGATGTCGTCAAGGCACTCCTTGACAAAGGTTCGCATTCGATCCTCGATCGTGTCGCGTGTGATTAATCGATCTCGTCGTCCTTTCCATCAGGAGCCAATCCCTCCTTCGCAATGACTCATGGCTCCCCAGACACGTACACAACAAACCCTGAGATCATCGAACTACTTAAAAATGCCTCGCCAAAAGGCTTGCCCCCTCAAGACCATCCCTATCCACAGGACCCCCACGCTGATCCATCAAAGAGGTTCTACCCTGTCCCTATCCCTCCTTACGGCTACTATCCATCTCTCGCTCCCGTGCCTTCTCTCCCTGACGGCTCACCTGCATATTATCAGCCCCCTCCAATGCCACTCGGCGAGAACGGTGCATACGGAAATCTCCCTCCCCCAGAAGTAGCGAGATTTATTCCTTGCAGGTATTATCCTGCTTGCCGCTATGGCTCGTCGTGTCTCTTTGCTCACCCCCAGGGTCCTTACTATCCCGCTCCTCCTTCTGCCCCTGCTCAATATCCTGCTCCTTACGACCCCATGACTCAGCAGCAGTACACTCAAAATTATTATCCACCACCCCCTTCCTTTCATCCTCCTGCACCTGTTCCACCCCACATGAACCCTGCATCTCCACCGTCGCCGCTACCAGTTCATACTCCTCATCCACCTATGGTTCAAGCGCGATCTGCCACAGACGCGCTTTCTCCTGTTCAAGCGCCCGTCCAGGCCGCTTATGGGCCAATGACACCTACGTCACCATCTTATCCTCAAGCTGCGCATGCTCCTCTTCCTCTTTCTATTCCCACCCTTCCCCCACCTCACCAGCCTGCCACTGCCCCTGGCCCCCAGTCCCCGCAGTCGATGTATCCAAATGGACCTATATCCGCTCCCCCATTTGCAGTGCGTCAGGATCCCTCACCGTATCCTCCTCCAGGTCCACATGCGCACTCACCGTACCTCGAGGTCAATGGTGGCCCCAAGTCCCCGGTCCATTCTCAGGGAGAAAACTTTGGCCCCCCTCCCGCCTTCCGGCAAGGAATGAACCATAGCCGCAGAGGCAGCATGCGAAGAGGCTCTTTCGGCGGAAATAGAAAACCAGCGTGCCTGTTCTACCCCTCTGGTAGGTGTAGAAATGGTGACGAATGCCGTTTCCCTCATATCATCCCTGATACACCTGCTCAACCTCAGTTGGGCACTCGGGGCTCTCGCGCGAGAGACGGTACAAATGATATTAGTATAATTGAAGAAAACTTTACTACCATGAACGTACGAGACGTGAGTAATCATTCTATCCTTCATCTTACATTGCCTACGTTGTGAATTCATCTAATTCTCTCTAGGATGTTCAACCACGACGGGGTACAAATGGCACAACCAATTCCAGTCGCTCGCAGTCCACAGACCCGGGCAGTCGTTCGAGGGGCTTAAAGTCCAATGGACTGCGAGTGGAGAAAAAATTCTTCGTTAGGCAACAGCGAGTCCCGAACGCTGATGAGTTTCCCGTGCTCGGTGGGTCCTCGACCACATCGTCGGGGAGTTCTGTGAGTGGCGCTCCTGTGACCAATGGGCTGGCAGGTCCTACTGCCGCTCAAGTACTACAAG
>JBBPNB010000428.1:0-18636 GCA_038090635.1 Rubroboletus satanas
GTCGGTCCTAAGAATAGGAAAGAAGAAGGACCGACTGTCTAGTAAGAACAAGGTTAGGTTTACACAGGAAAACGCTGGAGAGATCTGAAGAGATCAACCAGGAAAGGAAACGGTGGTCCATAGGAGCAGAATGCCTGTCCACAATGTTGGGAAAGAGAATGAAATAAAACGGTAACCGCGGAGTGTAGGATAAGGGTTTAGGGAGCTGAGCCAGACCATTGGTTTGTAACACCAGTGTTTATTGTGGGTCCTGGAGTACAGTGATTGTGGTTGCTGAAAATGATGCGATGCTCGTCTTAGACACAATGGCAGTGGTAAGTTGTATTATATCCAAGTGCTATCTTAACTCTGGTGAAGACTGTGGTGCCCTCTGTCTTTCTGAAGACCTACATGGTTCCCCATGTTTCATCAAGTACATCCAAGTATCCTGGTCTTCCGTCTGATCTCCTCCATCATCCTGCACAAACCTTTGAGGAGAATATGCCTGGGAATCTTGTAGACATCATGCACGGACATTATTGCAGTTGAAATGGTGTAATCGACAGTTTTGCTGATCTGGGCTTCATATGGGTTACAGCATGGGATAAGCACGAGGATCATCAAAGAGACAACAACAATAATAACAATAATGAGGGAGACTATACGTCAGTGATCATGCATCTGGATGATGTCATGGTCTGTAGGCCCGCCGACATGCTCTCATAATCTAAGAAGAAAGAGTATAGAGTCTCTGTTGGTGATACCTTACAGGTCATCTGGAGTGAACTCTGTGGCATCATTGGCATTGTGTGAGCAGTCGACTTCCCTAAGGCTGAGGTGGAGCTGATCTCAGAGGCCGACGGTCACCTAGTAAGTCACAGTCATTCTCTTCGAAATATCTACTGACATACACTAGATTAAAGTTTTCATTCAACTGTGTAGAAAATTCACAGAATTTTCTTTACAACAAGTTGCCACTAGCTCCATGGGTTACGATGTGTGGATTATTGGAGAAAAGAAGAAAGGTTTTTGGGCTACTCTTCACGCTGTTAATCGAGCTACCAGTCTGGTGTTGTTCCATGAGCACCACACATTCAAAGTAATGAACAAGCACCTGGTAACCAAGTATGTGTTACTACCCTTTTTGTCCCTACATCTGTGTTAATCGCGGGCAGGTCCAGTGTACTTTTAGATGGCACAATCCTTGCAGGGCCTCAGTTGATTCAATTGAAGGCCTTGGTATGCCAATCGTTCATCCCACAGTCAGCACCAGTTTGCAACGAAACACCTCCGCCATTCTCCAGCACATCAGGGATTACAGACCAGAACAAATCAGATACTTGAAAGATCACAGCAGATGACCATGTGAGTAACAAAGATAAGTAGATGTAGACGGTATTTGTGATGCCAATTACTCAATTACAGTTAGGTTGTGTTGAATGGCTGTTCAATGACCAATTTTGTGATTATTCCTGCTATCAGCTATGTTTCAATGTCAGCACTGGATATTGTGGAGGAAACTACTTGAAGCGAGTCATGTGCACTGGACCTGATCATTTCTTCAACATCAAGGGCCACACTCCTGCTGGTTGTGTAGCACTTGGGGTTTCTGGTAACCATACAGGGGCGGCTATGGAGTACCATCATGTTCCCACATGTTTCCTCACTCCTGCAAGTCTAGTGTTGAAGGACCAGTTTGTGCTCATCCTGTGAGGTGATCTGAAAGGGCAATTTTGCTGGGTTATTAGATGGATCTGAAAGGAGAAAAAGGCAGTGGTTACACCCATTGCAACCACATTGTCATCACAAGCAAAGTGTTTCACTCTACCTTCTGAGGATATGTGCTTCGCCATACCTTTTTAATCAGACATACCTTCATTGTACCTATTCCTTTTTGTTTACATTGTCGCTACATAGCACCACAGTAATGAGTACTCTATCACTGTTAGATAACCCAATGACCTGCAGGGAAGTCAGGTTTCATCAGTCCAGCTGGAGAGAACGCCAGATTAAAAGAGGTGACCACTGGATAATTCCAATTCTTGGTGTAGGTACCCGCTCATACTCCAGCTTATTGGTCTGACATGGTACCTAGACATTACCAACAAATCCTACATTTGCTTCTGCTGTGGCGGAATTAGATCTTTACAACCATGTCCACCCTCAAATTGTCGCCACTGTAGAACACTATCAGATCCACCTTGGGGCACTCAGTGGGTAATGGACGCCCACCATTTCACTGCTCATTGCCCGCTTGTCGCCTGCTTGTCACCCATTTACTTTAACACGTACTAAAATAATTACTTTTTTCCACTCCCTTTTACATCTGATATAACAATTAATGCTGTTGGCCACAACAGATTATCTTTATTGTTAATATCAAATACAGCTTAAAATATTATATTGTCTAGTCCATAATATTCCAATATGAGATTATCTTTTTTTAGCAGATGTTGATGCCATTAACATATAATATTTTAAGCCCTATTAAAGATGTACTCAAAATTTTTTATTCTGTTATTCTATTTTCAATTGTATTTTGACACCCTCTAAATATTGGAATTTCTGGTGTGTCAGTATAGGCATGTGATCAGTGCAGGGTCCACATTGAGAGAGGTCAGCATAGCATTGAGTGAGGAGGTCTAGAGAGTGTTCTGTGCTGAACACATTATCTGGGCATGTCCAGTTCTTGGTCAATGAGGCTTCGAGTGTGGGAATGTTCTTGGGTAGCAGCATGATCATTCCATATTTAGAGAGAAGTTCTATGAGCAGTTGGGCTTGATAAAGGTGGCAGTTGATTATTAGATGGCTGTTCCTTTCATCTTCCCAGAGGGGATGGTGTCAGTTGAAGTCTTCAAGCCAGAACATGTGATCCCAATCATGGGGACATATCTGCCTTATGTTGTGTTTGAGGAATGTGGCTAGTGGAATCAGCGTGTCATTATTTTCACAGGCATTGTAGATATTTATTAAGATACATTTTCCTTGGAGGGTGGATATTTGCACTATGACTACATCACAAGTGGGAAAGGCTACTTGAGACCATGAGTCAGGGCTGAGATTAGTTGAAATAAGGGTAACCACTTGACAGCATTGGTCGAAATTATAGTGTAACATGGGGTAGATAGTATAGAAATGTTGATTAGATGTGGTGTTACCAAGAGAGTTGATGAATGGTTCCTGGAGAGTGAGGACATCCCAAGTGCGTTTGTCAGTATCATTGAGTAGGGAGATTGTGTGGTGTAGGATTAAGGTTCTGCTGCCAGATCTTCAGACATTTGTGTTGTGGGAGCAACACTGCAGAGCCAATGATGACATTACTGTCAACTACTATGGGGACCAGAGACTATCTGGCAGGAGTGGAAATAGAAGAGTGATTGAGTTGCCTTAAGATTAAGAAGATTGTCAAGGAGCAATGATCCCACTATTGATACAAGTGGACTAAACTAGGGAAATAGGCTATAGAGTGGGATTCCTTATATAGTGTGCTTCTATGGGCTGTGCTTCCTAATCTGATAGCCCCCGATCCTATTGTTCACCTAGTATAGTATAATGGTTATCACCGATAGGAGATCCCGATTGATGCGATCAGAGAAGAGGTAGCATCTGATGGCGGATGCTGTCAATCGATCACAGAACAATCTGTTTGGGATAAGCCACTTGGCTGTGCATACAGCAGCAGCAAGGCCAGGTCCACCCAGCATGGAAAGTGCCAGGGACGGGAATGTCCAAGCGAGCGTTAGGTGTTGCTGGAGAGTGCACACAATGGTGTACATGTCTGTGTCACATGGTCGGTCATGTGCCAGATGGCAGGCATCCAAGATAATGTGCAGGTCATGTGATCACGAAGTCACGTGCTACAAAGGCGAGCAAGGAGAGAGTGAAGAAAGAGAGAGAAAATGGTGAGAAGAAAGGGGTTTTTGTAACACTACCCCTCCCTCAAGGCTCATACTCTGAATGAGCTGAGTCTGCTGGAATAAACTCCATCAGATTTTCATAAGGCCAGAATAACTGACCAAAAATGTCAGGAGAAATCCCCCTGAGTTGCCTAGGTGCAGAAGACTTGCACTTATGGAAACTCGTGATTGCACCCTGAGCAGACTTAAGATGATCTGCAGGCTCCCAGATGCGATCAGTCTCGTCATATCCTTTCCAATGAACAAGATAGTGAAGCTTGTCCTTGACCAGTTTAGAGTCCTGGACAGACTCAACCTCAAACTGCTTGTACCCTTCTTCATTCACGTGGATGGCATTGGGGTGAATTACTGGTTGCTCTGGCAGAGCTTCCAAATGAGGTTTGATCTGTGACACATTGACCACTGGGTGGATTCAGACTGATCAGGAAAGCTTAAGCTCAACAGCGTTAGGGAGGACCTTGGTGATGGCATAGAATCCAATCCATTTCTGCGAGAGCTTCTTCACCAGTTATGGCAACTTGAGGTGATCGGTGGCCAGCCAAACCTTCTGGCTGATCTGGTACTCTGGAGCTTCAGATCAAAGGTGATCCGCCTGAGTAATCATGCATTGACAGGAATCCTCCAATCGGGTCCAAAGCTTCAGAAGCCTTGAAGAGAGCGTCATAGAACATGGATGAGAGCTCCACATGATTCATGAAGAGAGTGGGGGGAAGACCATGATATTGGTGTTGTGGTCCTTAACGGCATCGCCATGGTCTGGGTGACGGAAGAGGGCATTGATGCATCCGTTACTGGCACTGAGCTTATAGATCATGGAGTAATTGAACTCCTGCAGGACCTCATGCCAGCGGACCTAACATCCAGAGAGGGTCTGAGCTTTTTTCCAATACTTCAGGTTCTTGTGGTCGGTCCATATTTTGAAGTGGGGCTGACTGACGAGATAGTGTTACCATTCTTCCAGGGTGCAGATAACTGCAAGCAACTCTTTGTCATAGATAGGGTAGTTGTGTTCTGCACTGTTGAAAGAATGCAAGATAAATGAGACCAGACACCAGAGGTCATCTTCTCCCTTGATGGAGAGGACTGCTCCAGTAGCAATGTCCAATGCGTCTGTCTCCAACCGAATCTCATTTTCCCTGTCCAGGTAGGTGAGGAGGGGCGCGGACCAGAACTTGTCCTTGAGAGAGTCCATAGTGGACTGCTCTTTGTCACCCCAGTGCCACAGGGTGGTCTTCTTTGTCAGATTGTTGAGTGGATGGGCAATGTCTGTGAACCCATGGATAATCTTTGGTAATTAGGAAACCCTGGATATCCTTGATGCATCTCAGAACAGGCCAATCAAGGACATCGGCAACCTTGGAGTCTTGCATCTCAACTCCTTCCTTAGATATGACCATGCTGAGGAAGTCAAGCTTCTGCTTGGAGAACTGATACTTCTCGGGCTTGACATAGAGGTCGTTTTCTTGAAGACGACCCAGAACCTGCTTGATGATGTCTTCATGTTCTGCCTTAGTCTTGCTTGGTATAGACCATGCATGTCGTTGAAAATGTTGTTCATCATCTGTTGGAATGTGGGTGGTGAGTTGCACATTCCAAAATACATCACAGTGGGCTCATAGGCCCCTATTGGAGTGACAAAGGCTCCTTTCTATTTGTCACCTTCCTTGATTTGGACATTATTGAATCCCCATTGGAAATCCATGGCTGTGAACATGTCAGCACCTTGAAGCTGATCCACCAATGGTGAAATCAGGGGAAGTGGATAAGCATTCTTAATGGTATCTTCATTCAGGTACTGGTAATCCATAACCAGTCACTTCTTCCCATCTTTCTTCAGAATAAAGAAGACAGGACTGGTTTGGGGAGACTTGAAGGGGCAGATGTACCCCTTGGAAGACTCCTTCTCCATGAAAGTCCACAGCACGTCCATGTCAGGATCCGAGAGAGGGATCATCTGACCTTTCTTCGGCACGGAATTGGGCTTGAGATCTATTTCATGATCCCAAGCCTTCCAGACCAGCATTCAGTTGGATTCTTCTTCTGAGAAGACATCCAGGAAGTTGTGATAGACTTCAGGTACTAGGGCCTTGGTGCTGGCCCCAATTTGGACAGCCCATGCTTCGGTCTCGCACACCACCTGGTTGATGTGCTGACATTCAGAGGTACATTGGGGAAACATTATCTTCTTCTGGACCCAATCAATATTGGGATTGTGGCATGAGAGCCAGTCATACCTGATGAAGAACTTGTTTGATCCTAGTGAAACCAGAGGAGCGTGGACGATGTTGTAATGTCCGTTGATTCATATGATCAGTGAAATCATCTTTGTAGTGGCACTATTTCTGTTGCTGGTGCCATTGACATTCCTAACCCGCATCGGGTAGGGAAGTTCCACAGGCTGAAGTCCTAATTCTTCGGCATAGTCCTTGTCCAAGAAGGTGTTGGTGCAACCAGAGCCCACCAAGGCCTTAACTGTATGGGTATAGTAGCCATTGGAGGATTTTCCTGTAAAACAAATGTTCTCCTCAAAGGACGACAAGTTGCAGTGAGGAGTTTTGTTGACAGGGTTATTGGGAGAAGGATGGATCGCGCGTGCTTGGGCAATTAACGCATATAAGGCCCCCTTAGTCATCTCTGAAGAGACTCCCTTGGAGGCATGCGTTACATTACTCAAGCTATCTAGAAAGTGTGTCTGCAATAATTTAGAAGAAGAATCCCAAGTCCGAATAGATGTTCATATACCAAGTTCACAAGCACCCTCATCGCTTATGAAGTGTGACCTTTTAAAGCATTGGTCACTTCTTCATGGGCTTTTGCATGAAGCCAGTCTCTCCAGTAGGTCTCAGCCTCAGCAGAGGCGTAGCCTAAATCTTGTGAGCGCACACTAGGCGACACGTGTTGGAGTTCCTTGGAGTTCCAGGACAGATGCCTGGTTTTGTTGCAGTTCCAACATCTGTGAGTATCAGGGTGGAGTCTGCCCTTTCCTAATTCCATCAGAGCCCCTCTTCCGGGCTGGGTCCCAACTGCTATGAAGCAAGGCTGCTGCTGGTAGTGAGAGGGACGGTATGGGTGAGGTCCCCCAGTGGGAGGTGCATAGGAAGGCCGCTGAGCAGGGCAAAAGACAGAGCCCATAGGGTGGTAGAAGGAATGATTCTTCGTGCCGGGTTCTTGTTCACAGGCGATCTGCTCGAAGGTTCGTCCTGCATTCTGGCAGGCTTCTTTGAATGCAGTATAAGATTCTTCAGCAAGTGGTTGGTGAAGCTTGACATGGGAGTAGATTCAGAAGTCTATTGCATGCTTGAGAATCTCAGTACCATGGCCCCAGTTGATCTGGGCTTCCTTGAAGAGCTTGTCAAAGCCCTGTAAAAATTTATCAATGGCAGATCCCTTTTGCCTCAGGTCCTTGAGCTTGCGCAATGATTCGTGCACCAAGACTTTGATCTGGAAGTAATCTTTTACTTCCCATTGTAACTTGGCCCAGGCTGGCCAAGCTGCTGTTTCAATCTTCTTCAAAGTTGGTTCTCCATCAGCGTCAAGCACCCAGTCTTCTTCTTCCACTGTATACTTTTCCAGAGAAGAGAGGGCAAAGCCCTCTGCTTCTCCTTCAAAGCGAGAGAGGACCGTGATGGCCTTGAGTTTGTCCAACTTCCAGGTTTGTTTGTCAACCCAGAGTTGAAGCCAGATCCACCAAAGGTGAAAGGTAGAGCAGTCACCATTCCATTTGCTGGGGTTGGCAATCTTGGTGATGTCCACTTTCTTCTCAAGAGTGAGTTCAGCTAAGGTGGCAGTGATGTCCTGGATGAAAGCATTGGTACCAGAAGAACCAGTGGGTCCTGGGACAGGGGTCTGGGTTCCTGCTGAGCTGCCTGACACAGTACAGGAGGTAATGCAAGAGGGTTTCGGCAATGAGACAGTGTCGGCACAGAACTGAATTCTGTGAACAGATGATAGGGCAAGGTCACGACATGGGGGGGATAGTCTCTGGGACACACAAGTTGGCTGGTGCTAGGTCATGACACAGAAATAGGAGGTCTCCATGGGACTCAAGCTAGAGTGGAATTCCTCAACACAAAACTCTTCAGGAATTTGTGGGGACAATCTGAGGATGGTATCTCCTGACACAAGCTTTCCAGAAGCTCATGAGGATGATCTGAATGAAGGCTGCTCTGACACAAATCCAATAGGCTTGGGAGCCTAGTTCACAGGAGTACTAGTCTTCTGACAGGCAACAAATTCAATAGGCTAGCTGAGCCTACTCTTCAGAACTTCATTCTTCTTCAAGGGAACTACGCCCATGGAACCTGCTGGTATAAGCTTTGTGAGGGGACCCTATAGAGGGGTGGCAAGCAAGGGAAGGAAGTGGAGGTTCCACATAAATCCTTCAGTCCAGATAGTATATAATAGTTTACTCCAAGTGTTGTGGGAGCAATGCCACAGAGCCAATGATGACATTACCGTCGACCACTATGGGGACCAGAAACTACCTTGCAGGCATACATGAGTGCCTGGCAGGGGTGGGAATAGAAGAGTGATTCAGTTGCCTTAATATCAAGAAGATTGTCGAGGAGCAACGATCCCGCTGTTGATACAAGTGGACTAAACTAGGGAAATAGGCTATAGAGTGGGACTCCTTATATAGTGTGCTTCTATGAGCTGTGCTCCCTAATCCAGTAGCCCCCAATCCTATTGTCTGCCTAGTATAGTATAACGGTTATCACCGATAGGAGATCCCGATTGATGCGATCAGAGAAGAGGCAGCATCTGATGGTGGATGCTGCCGATTGATCACAGAACAATCTGTTCGGGATGATCCACTTGGCTGTGCGTACAGCAGCAGCAAGGCCAGGTCTGGCCAAGCACAGAAAGTGCCAGGGATGGGAATGTTCAAGTGAGTGTTGGGTGTTGCCGGAGAGTGCACACAATGATGTATGTGTCTGGGTCACATGGTCGGTCATGTGCCAGATGGCAGGCATTCGAGATAACATGCAGGTCATGTGATCGCGAAGTCACATGCTGCAAAGGCAAGCAAGGAGAGAGTCAAGAAAGAGAGAGAAAATGGTGAGGAGAAAGGGGTTTTCGTAACAGTTTGGAGTTGTTAGATGTATTATTCATAGGACATAGGAGGCAGCGAGTGAGAATGACAGTTAATCACTGGGTGGCAGAGTGTGGGTTTGGGAGATTTGAGAGGGTGGTGGTTGGGTGTAGTAAGATAGAATGGAGGCTTGTCATGTAGGGGTGGTGGTGGAAGGGAAATCAAGTTTGGATTTGAGCTTGTGGTGGAGGGGGGGGGTTGAGTCCGTGGGTGGCGGTGGTGAATGGTATAGATTGGGAGGGTAGTGGTTGGACATCCTACTGCCCTGTCTAGTTGGACCCGCACATCCATGTCTGACTGGGCCTCCTCTGAAGTCTGGATGTGATACATATGTGAGTTGGGTAATCTGTAGGTCGCTGTGTGGAGGTAGGGTCAGGAGTGGGTGCATGATGTGCATGGTGTGTGTGAGGCAGGAGAGGCACAGGTTTGGATGGTAGTATGACATCGGTCCATTCCTTGACTGTGAGAAAGTAGGGCATAGCGTTCTCTTGGTGTTTAGTGTCAAGACTGGCACATTTGTTGAGGTAGGTTGGACATTTTGGGTCACATCTTGACTTGATGCAGCTGTCAGTTCAATGAGAGTTGCCATATTTGGCACAGGTGTCATGGTCAGCTTTGCAGTTCCTGACCAGGTGACTCCATTCTTGACATTTTGCACATCAGAGAGGATCTTTGTTTTCCTTGTGGAGATGGAGCTTAGTCTTCTGTATATATAGACCATCCCTGAGTAAGAGGTTAGCGACGTTGGAATTGAAGAGGATAAAAATGGCATGGGCGACTTGTTGATCAGCTGTGTGGCAATCTGCTGGTTTCACCCAGCAAGTACTAACAATAGTGTTAGGGCTAATCTTGTTCTCTGTTTCAACTTCCCAGAGCCATTCTATCATCTCTAGGCAGTGGCAGACAGGAAGGAAGGTGACCAGAATGGTATATGTGCACCATTTGAGTTCAGCCAGTACTCCCAGACCTGTGAGAAAGCACATGCATGTGTTGTCTCTGTGCAACCATGATACTGCATCGATGGTGTTGAGTTCTGCGATTATTTCTCCATTGCACAGTTTGAGGACTGCTTTGATCTCACCCTGAGGATTGTCTTTACCATGGATGGATTTAATGATGTCATCTAGTTTCACAGTGATGTCTAGTGTTGAGGTAGCATTTTTGTAGAGGATGTGGCCAGGGTGGGGATTGATAAGGATTTGTCAGTCTCTGATAGTGGCTTTGGTGAAGAGCATGGGGTTGGTGGGTGGAATGTTGGAGAGCGACTGCTGAAGATTGGAGCATAGTATGCTGCTATATGAGGGATAGGAGTCAGGACCTTGTTAAGAATGGCAATAACAGGGTAAAGGAGCTGTTGATTGGGAGTGTTGAATCAAGGTGGAGAGATTGGTTTGAGTGGTTTCAATGGCCAGAGCCAGCTTATCAATGGTCTTTCTGATGGCAATGATATCTGCATTCAGATTGATGATGGTGTTATTCAGTTGGGCAAACTTTTCATTTAGAGTTGAATGGAGGTGGTTTATTTCTTGGGTCTGGTTGTGGAGCATGTCTGTGATGGTGGTGAGAGAGGTTTGCTGGAGCATGAGGGCAGCGATTGAGATTTTGAGTTCCTGACCAGCGATAATAAGGTCAGCCATGTGTGGTGCCAAGGTGTCAATTACATGGGTTTTGGCTTGCTTGGAGATTGGGGTCAGTACGTGGGAGATTACTAAAGCAGCGATTTCAGATGTGTTGAGGTCGGCAAGGATGAATGCTACAGTGTGGAGGGCTTCACAAGTGGAAAGAGAGACATTGGAGAGGTAGATGATCTGGTGAATGGTGACTATGAGGTTCTGATAATCCATGAAACAGTCAGCTAGGCAGAGGAGATGTTTTTTCAAATAATTGAGACTGCTTTTTTTGTCCTGAACCATATACTCTTCTACATCAAGGAATTCTGCTTCATTAATGGGGGATGGGGCTGGTGGAATCAAGGAGTGTCTGCCCAACCTGATGGGTATATGTGGTGTGGGATTTTTGGGATTGACACTCCCAGGTCAGTTTCCTCTGGTTGTGGGAGCCATGTAGGAGTCCCTGAGTATAGTTCCATGTATACACCAGGCTTGTGTAGATGCTCCAGAGGGAGAGGGCTAGTGCACAAGACCTCCACTGTCACTACTCTTGAGTATCCAGTGCAGTCACCATTGGAGTTCCCATTCTTCTCTGCCAATACATGTAGAAGGCCAACCACCTCTACACTCGTTCCTCAAGCCAATAGAGGACTTCACCAGAATACCACTGGTTTGAGTTTGTTACAAACTCAGATAACACATGGGAGGTAAGAATACCTTGGCAACCTCAACAATGTCTAATGACATACTTAGCAGCACACCTTTGTGCTCAAAGTGCATGCCAAATGCCACAAATGCATGGTGGTTTGGGAATGTCCAAGCATCCATCATAAAGTTGAGTTTGCCATCATATTCCTGATACAATGTCCTTGAGATTCAGGTCTCCAAGAGCAACAGATCACTGACCTGTAACATCTTAACAACCTGTTTGCGAGTGCATGCAAATATGAGCTGCATGTTGCATGAAATAGTGGACACAGAAGGTATGTATATAGTATTCAGGTTGTCCCATTTTCATCAGTGACTGAAACCCACAGTCCTTGACAATCTTGAACAGGCACAGGCACTCCGCAACCCAATGAACTATCTCAGCTCTGCAAGAACAAAGTTTAGGACTCCTCAACACAACTGTTAGCAATGCATGCTTACTTTGTCTCTGTTTGGGTATGTTGTTGATATGAGTAAGTCACCTTTCCTTTCCCTTTGTGCTCAAACAAGGCCAGGATTGACCCATTGCACAGGAGACCACTGACAACACTTTTGTATGCCTCATCCATATCCTTGGCATCATCAGCAGCTTCCAATGAATCTACATACACCCCAGCACACTCTTGCATGCTTACACATGTTTCTGGAAGAACAAGTATCTTTTTTATCAAGGTATCTCCTGATGGTGATCTTGCAATGGCATTTCATGCATTTAAAGTCATGTACACAGCAGCCCTGGACATCTACAATATACAGTTTCACTTCAAAAAAAGCATAGATAGGTAAGATCCATTCTTGCATCAGATGGTCTAAATCATGCTGAGCTCACATTATTAACATTGAAATGTAGATGCACTCAACTGGTCCTTGGCAGTCTCTTCCTCCACCTTGAGATTCAGGGAACCCTCCTAGCTACTGTCACCATCAGTAGTGGAAATCTCCATGGCTATCTGGTCACTGCTGCACCTCAAGGTATGTGGCATAGTGTTAGATCCCACTACTGGCACACCACTAACTGCATCATCAGTGATTACCCTCCCTTTTTTAACTGCTGATATCCTCTTCCTGTCATCACCACTGTCAGCATTAGGCTGTTTCTTGGATGCCATCACCATGGTGCTGTCAATGACCATGGTGTCATTGCCAGCCTTTCTCTTCTTTGATGCCATCAATACTCTATCTTTGATAGCTGCTTTCACCTTTTCTGTCATCTTTGTCTTCTGCCCTGCCACTGTGGGATTGCATTGCCCTGCATCTTGCTGGTGAGTTTGTCAGTTTACTTGGTAAAGTTCCAACTGAAAATTTTCAAGCCATGCACTCAGGTTCAAATTGCCTAATCAGCTATCAATTGGGCAGATCACTTGTGGAAGACATCACCAATACAAATATACTAGTCTAGTTTCATAGTTTGTAGTTCTTTCAATCAAATTTGCTTGTAGTATCCTTGGATTTGTATGTGTTACAACACAGTCCCCTGTGTCCTTTTCTTCTAGCATGTCCCTATGTTCATTCTGCTCTGATGTGGACGATCCACTGTCTCTTCTATCTCTTCCATTCAACCTCACTCTTGACTATGACTGAAGAGACACCCTGGATTGGGACTCATTCCCTGAGCCCACCCTGGACTCAATAGACATTCTGGAGATATCTGAAGAGATCCTGGAGCTAGTGGCTACTGGTTCTGAATGGCCTCTTTTCTTCTTCTTCTGTAGTACCACCGATCATTGATTGATTCCTTTTCATTTCAACTATTAACACTGATCATTAACAGCCTCAATGATCAGTCTCTTTCCCTTCTATTTATGTATTGACACTGCATAGTTATAGGATCCGTGATTGGACTCTTTTGGTAGCATTAAAGGACTTAAGCTCCTTCAGACTCTATCTCATTATTAGAGTCCTTAGCATTCCCAATTAACTCCACCTTACATAAGCTGGCTATAAGTAGTATATAAGGCCCTTGCTTCATTGATTGTAACTCTAACCTTGATCTACACCATTCTGCATAATCACACATTCCTATCAAACTGATCCCCCCATGTTTGATCTGTTGTCTTCATCTCATTATTCTTGTGCTTCTACTTCTCAGGCTTTGATCAATAGAGCAAAGCCCTTGTCAACATTTGTCCCTTTGAGAGGGACAACCCCTGTCTGCTTGACATATGGTCTCAAGCCCAGTTATAGTCCAGTGCCACCTGAGTCTTCTTTTAAGAGACCTCGCATGTAGAATATGGTATCAAGTCCAGTTGCTGCTGCTCATCAGCTGCATACAGTATCAAGCCTGGTTGCTGCAGCTCAGCTCTTTGTTAGGAGCTCATGATTACACACTCACATAACAGTATGTACATCAGTGATACTCACAATATTGCCTAGTTGGAGTTGGTCTCTTCCTGATTGGATGTCAGTCAACTCTGATTATCAAAATCATCAGAACGAAATGATTTGTGGTCCTCATATTCATCATCATAGAGATCTCCATGTTGGAATGGAAGAGTATTGGCTACAAGTGGGAGGTGCGCTTGAAAAGACACTTGGTTGAATGGATCCATATAGTCATCTGGGGGAAGTCCTGGGGACGTGTAGGGAGCATATGGGTTGTCTATTGAGTGAATGTCAATGATAGCTTCTGCCTCTGCATTGTAGAGGCAGTTTTATTTCTGCTCCTCCACATCAAGGGCACAAATATGGTCCTTGAGGGAATAGAATCTAGCTTGAGACAGGAAGACCTATTGTTACATAGTAATGTGGAGCCTAGTGAGTGATCACTCAAGTGTAGGCCAAGGACAGGTAGAGGGGAAGGAGACAGGTGTGTGTTATGACACTACTGCTCTCCTAGTGTAATATCAGGATAGATAGTTGACAAGAATATAGCAGCAGAAACTTAGGAGTATCCTGAAGACTCACAGAGATGATACACCAGAAAAGAGGTATGTACCATATATTGCATAGAATTAGCTAGGGAGCTAAGTTCTATGCCAGGGGTTTATATAAGTTACAAAACTGCACATAGATCAAGCTATGCATGATGTCCAACTAATCAAGTCATGCTTCAAGGTCAGAGAATACCAAAAAGGGAGGTGGCCTCGAGGTAACCGGCAGGCATGTCATGAGGGAAATGTGCAGTAGTGCTAAGTATAGTGGAGATTAAAGGGGCAGTGTTGGTCCTAATGAATAGGAATAGAAGCAGGACCAACTGCATGATAAGAACAAGATTAGATTTAATGGAATAAAGGCTGTGTAGATCATGAAGGATCAACATAGGAAAGAAATGGTGATCCAAAGTAATGGGAATACTTGTTCACAATATGGAGAAGAGAACATAAAGAAATAGTTACCACAGAATAGAAGAAAAGGGTCAAGCTGGACCATTGGTTTGTAACAGTGTGCAATGCAGATGATGGACTCAGGGAGAGGCTGCAACCAAGTCCCTACTCAAAGGCTTTCTCATGATGAGTTACACTCAATAAGAGGTAAGTCATGATGGTACTTTCTGCTACCTTACTACCCATAGGTATAAGAGCTCACAGTCTTGCTACCTAGTTATCCATGGATACTAGGGCTCATGGTGGAATCTCAGCTAGGCTTGGGCAGAGACTAACTGGCAAACTTGACTAGAAACCACATTGATTATACGTAGAACTAGCTGGGTTTTACAAGTACAGGAGTGCTACTTTATACTGTATATATAGGATCCCTTGTGCACAGACCATGGCTGGGCAAAGGGAGAGATCTAAGCATATCTGGAAGTAGTAAATGGTAAAGAGTATTACCCTTCCAAACAGCCTCCAACACATCATCCCTGAGCCATTGGTACAAGCCTATGCCTGATCTGATCGCTCTCCAGTACCAATATGGACCCATTAGCATTGCCCATTGTCCACAGCTCTCTCAGATGATCTTGCTACTCAGAAACCCTGTCAGATTGCCCCCAGGATCTGATCAGTCTCTGTATGGACTCTTTACAGTATCTTTAGCATGATTTACCTTTCAGAGAAGTTAACAGATTAGAAAGGAGCTCAGGTATATAAATCCTTGTGTTACAATCCAACAATCTCCATACGATTACTACCTGTTCTCATTTCCTCCCACTCCAACTTACGCCTTACCATCCTTCCATTCCTAACTACCATATGCAGCCAGCACTGCCGTGCTTCGGACTGATGACTCGTTGTGTTCTTCCTCCCTACGCTGTACCATTATGCCGGTCCTTGTTTCACCTCATGTTCCACACGAGGACCGGTACTATTATTCTCTATCCAGGATCCTCTCTTATCCCAGTATGCCTCCCCTTTACCTCATGCCAACCGGTTTCCAGATTACTCCCCTTAGGGGATCCTCTGGCCTCGTAGCACACCTGTACCAGTATATAAGATCCAGGTGTAGAACCTAGCTCCCCAGCTAGTTCTACGCGAATACCACGTATCTTCTGGCATTCCCCTCGAGTGGACTTCTATAAGTCTTTAGACTACTTTGGAGTGCCTACTACTACGTTCTTTGTTAGCTATCAATCTTGGCACTACGCTAGGAGAAGTGGTAGCATCGTAACACCTTGCCCCTACAGCACTTTCTCTCTAGTGTAGTCCACTTGTACCTACAGCAGGAACAACCTAGTTCCTCATCACCTATTGGTATTAAGGCAACTCCTGCTTTCTCATTTACCCTCACCAGGCTCCAGTATTAGCTTGCAAGACAGTCTTGGTTCCCATAGTGGTCAGTGCTCTCGCTTAAAGCCCCTATGCATGTTGCTTCTGCAACACTTTGACTAAACTCTTATCCAGACTGTTGAGTTTATGCAGAACCTCCACTATCCATTTCTGCTTGCTGCCCCACTAGGGTCCCCTCACAGGTTTATCCCACAGGTTCCAAGTCTTGATTAGGACCAGATGTAGTTTCCTGATTAGGAAGAAACAGCTGAAAGGATCACTGGTTGATCTTGCTAGAAGGGGCTTCCTTCATTTCCTGTTAGAAGTCCAGTACTCCCACAGAGAAGCACCTTGCTTGGCTCTGTGTCATGAGTGGACTTTGCCCAATCATCCCCATGGGTATCTAGACCTGTGTTGCAGAGATCAATCTCTCCCTTGAGTCCCACAGAGAAGCGCTCTGTGTTGTTACCTCACTCACTTCTACACCCACAGAATTCAGTTCTGTGTTGGTATCATCTCCTAGCCAAAACCCTTGCACATTATCCCTTCCCCTATGTCTGGAGGCTCAGCCTGCTGTAGGACATCACTGCCTCTCTGGCCGAACGTACTCTTGAGAAGAAGGCTGATGTCACAAAGAAGATTGCTGATCCCAGCAAATGGAATGGAGACCAGATCACCTTTCAGCTATGGTGAATCTGTTTACAGTTATGGGTTGATGAACAATTCTGGAAATTGGACCAGCTCAAAGTAATCACTGTTCTCTTGCACTTTGAAGAAGAAGCAGAGGGCTTCACTCTCTTAACTCTGGAGAAGTATTCTGCAGAATAAAATGCCTTCAAGCTTGACACCAATGGAGAGCCTAATGCTTGAAAGATTCTCATGTGTGAATTGTTGCACAAGGTGAAGGAGCTCTGGCAGAAGGGTTCTGCCATCAATAAATTCTTACAGGGCTTGAACAAGCTCTTTAAGGAAGCCCAGATCAACTGTGTGCCACAGAACAGAGATACTCAAGCATGCCGTAGACTTCAGGATCTACTCTCACATGAAACTCCACCACCTGCTGGCAGAGAAGTCCTACTCTGGTTTGAAAGAAGCTGTTACAGTATGGTCTCCTAGTTCATTTTCTTCCACCTTGTTGCTATGTTCCTATTGCTCAGATGATAACCCTTCATTCCTTTCCATATTGTCATTCAACCCCACCCTGGACTTCTCCTTCAGAGATACCCTGTTATAATCTAATGGTTCGGCCTGTATCCAACTATTCATTTTCTTCTTCGTCTTTCATGATAAACCTTGTTAACCCTTTGCTCAACCTTGTGGACAGGTATTCCATTACTTCGGACCACTATTTCTCTTCCTGTGTTAATCTCCGCAATTGACACCGTTTCTCTTCCATCAAACCTAAACTTCTTCTTTGTACCATATGGTTGGTTCTACCTTCATTCCTATTTGCTAGGAACCGACATAGCCTTGCCTCATGTTTTCCTCATGCTACACCTCCAGTATTCCTTGAGGATCTTCCCCATTGGAAACCCTCTCGTCTAGTAGCATACTCTGTACTTATATAAACCCCTGGCATAGAACGTAGCTCCCCAGCTAGTTCTATGCAATATACCATGTATCTTCTGGCGTAATCCTGGTTGGACCTCTCTAAGTCCATAGGCTACTTCTGAGTGCCTACTGCTACGTTCATTGTTGACTATCTATCTTAGCATTATGCTAGGAGAGCGATAGCATCATAACATACCCTCAACTGGAACATATTCCCAGAAATCCCAACTCTGAAGGCAGAGAGATTTCTGAGGAGAACTCAGATGGACCAGTTCAATTGTTTATTGCCTTTCTTCACAGCCTTGTCAATCATTGATTGGATCTTCCCTTTCCTGATTGGACTTCCCTGATTGAACCACTTTATACTTATAGACTTTGTATTAATTTCATCTCAGTAGTTCCCTTTTGGACTTAAACTTCTTTCGGAATCTACATATGTCTCGTTAGAATCCATAGAATCCCCATTATCCACATCTTACATAAGCCGACCACATAGTATATATAGGGCTTGCTTCTTTCATGTAACTCTAACCTTGATCTAAGCCAATCTGTGTAATATCTTGTTCCTATCAAACTAGCCCCTCCATGTTTGATATGCCATCTCTGCTTAATCCTCCTTCTGCTACTATTGTTGTGGCTTCTGTCAATGGATCAGAGCCAATGTCATAACTCTTCCCTTTGAGAGAGAGAGCCCCTGTCTGCCCAGCATATGGTATCAAGCCTGGTTCCTGCTCAGCCTAGCTTGAGTCCTCCAGCAGGAGACCTCACTCACAGCATACAGTGACTCAAAAAACTGTCCCAATGTTTGCATGTTTTTCACTAAATGTAATGGTCCTCAATAACCCCTAATCCTTGCCCTAAGCCATCAGTGGATGAAATGAAGTACCCGCTCCTGGCTCTCTATTAATCCAAGATTCAAAGAATTCCATTGACGGGTGATAGAATGGCAGCCATTCCAATGTGACAACTCATTCAGACAGTTTTTTGACTTTGAGTTTACATTATGTATATTCGACCCTGGAATGCTGTAATATGATTACATACTTTAGGTTATTATTATATCATGTAACCATTATGTAAGCATTTATGATACAGCATATATAAACCCTGCCATTATGAATAAATTCCCTCATTAC
>JBBPNB010000429.1:0-18580 GCA_038090635.1 Rubroboletus satanas
CGCAATCAAGGAAATGCGTTTGCGCGTCGTGGCGCCGGTGGATACGATGGGATGTGATCAGGCTCAGCTAGGAGAACAGGATCCCAAGGTGAGCTTGGATGTCTTGTGCTCTACCACACCCGTCGTCGTATCCTTTTCCTTCTCGTCCTCCTCGTTCTGTCATTCTCTGCCTGGTCTTTCCTTGACATAACTCGCTCAAAGTGACGTAATGGATATTGATTGATTTCGTTCTGTCTTTTCTCATCATACCAGAATCAACGTTTCGCGACGCTCGTCTCTTTGATGCTCTCCTCACAGACCAAGGACGAAGTGACCGACGCAGCGGTCGGGAAACTACGGACCGCGCTCGGCGGATCGATTTCTGTCCAGGCAATGTTGGAAGCAGACGAAGCGACTATCTCGGACGCCATCGCCAAAGTGGGGTTTTGGAGACGAAAGACGCAGTGCGTAAATCCCTGCTCTGGGTGACTCACCCCTGCTCACGACGACTCATGGTTGTGTCTTTCTGACGATGATCCGACCTTTTTATTTGAAACAAGGTACATCAAACAAACTGCTCAGCGGTTATACGACGATTTCGACGCCGACGTCCCAAAGACGGTGGAGGAGCTCTGTTCGCTCCCCGGGGTGGGTCCCAAGATGGCCTTTCTGGCGCTCCAAGTGGCATGGAAGTTGTACGTCGTTTTCGCGATGCGCGACACAAACCCATACGAGTCTCATTGCATTTGCCTCGCACTGGCATGGATTTCTTTAAATGGACCTCCCCTTTGATCATATCCCACTATACGTAGAAACGTGGGGATCGGGGTCGACGTACACGTACACCGGATCACGAACCGGTTAGGGTGGCACAACCGGCCGACCAAGAACCCCGAAGAGACGAGGTGAGTCCCTTTTTCCTTCCTCTCACCCAACCTTGAACGCGCACCGCAGACTCAATCTTCAATCGTGGCTCCCCAAGGCGCTCCATGGCGAAATCAACCACATGCTCGTCGGGTTCGGACAGGTGAGAACGTGGTGATCTGTGACGCGGGACTGACGTGACGCCACCCTAGACCATCTGCCTGCCCATCGGTCCGAAATGCGGCGACTGTACGTTGAGCACTGGAGATCTGTGTCCGAGCGTACAGCGCACCAGGACCAAGACGTCGAAAGCCGCTGTCCGAAAAAGGTCGTCAAAGGAGGACGTCGAGGAGGGCTCTGGACCGAAGATTGAGATTGAGATTGAAATACCGAGGGACCGGGAGGCAGTTCCCGCCAAAGAAGAGGACTAGTCACTGAAATGACCCTCTCGTTCATATATATGGTGCGGGATCGTGACCGTTGTTTTTTGCCAGAAAGGCCAGTGACTGAACTCAGTTTCGAGACTATATGATGGTCGAGCGCAGTACAGGACAAAAGAATATAATCACGTCTAATGTTTAGTGGTGGGCAAGAGACCGTCGTGTGGATCTCCAATTCAAACCGTCGCAGCTGCATGAGTGAATCTACTCGAGCGAGGCAATACACGTAAAGTGTTTCCAAGAAATCTATTCCTAATCAAATCAATTAGTCAGGGACATTCGTCAGCCGACCGAACGATTTCACGACAGGTTCATCGCCATATCCCAAAATCCCTTTTCGAGACCAATACACCTCTCCCAAACGGCCAACCACTCCGCGTACCGAATGGGGGAGGGTGGATCTGCAGCCGCTCGAGCCTCAATCGTTTCTTTATAGATACATGACGTTAGAACCGTTGGATCACGCGAGAGGCACGGAGGAAGGAATGCAAAAAGACTATGAAGAGAACTTGCGCACCAAGACCAGCAGAGACCGCATTCTGAAAGACCTCTCCAGCGTAATCCTCCATCCACTTGAGGTACGGATTGCCTTCCCACTTGACCCACGAATTCGGTTTCCCAGCTTCTTTCTTGAGCCAGAGACCGACCTCGCCGTACCCTAGGAGGCATGCAGCGAGTGCCATCAAGAGGTGTGTCGTATCACCTGCATAGAACGTCGAGTGAACAGATCCAGGGCTCGTTCGACACGCACGCACCTTGTAAACCCATGTCAACGAGGTAGGCACCATACGCCGTCGTTGCCGGGGACTCGGGCGTCGTCTCCAAATCTTCCAGGGTGACGCCAAATTGGGCGCAAAAGGAGGCGTGCATGGAGCTCTCCGCCGAGATGTGAAGCATGACGTTGGTCGCAGAGGAAATGGGTGTAAAATTATGAGACTTGGTTGCTAGTAGCCTATGCGTTCCATGTCGACACGATTCGTCGAGGCATCAAAAGGTGACATACGCGTATGCTCTCGAATAATACTTCAGATAAAGATAGTCTTGCCTGAGCTAGAGTAAGCATCGACATATACACGTGACGTAGAAAAGCGCGCCTACTTGATGAAGTGAATAAACGACGATCTGTCGAGTGTGCCTTTGCCTAGTTGAACCACGAAATCGTGTTGGACGTATGCTTTCCATAAGTTTGCTGTGCTTTGAATAAACTGGTGTGCCAATGGGTATGGGTGTCCTGGTGTCCGCCTGCGGAAAACGGTTCAGCGAACATGTAACCCGTGAGAACGACATGCTTACGGTTGAACAACGAGCCTGGACACTGAGTGGAGGTGGTTCAAAGGGCCGCACCCTTTTCCAATGGGCGAAGCGGTCTCGATGCCGAGATACGTGAACGAAGTCGCTTGTGCAGTTGCTTCTTCCACTGCAAAATATGAGAAAGAAAATCCCTCAGACATTGTTACAAAATCCTTCACTTGTGATTCCATTTCCGAGGGCACACGCGAGCGCCGCACTCAGTGTACACCCTGTCCCATGAGTACTCCTCGATTGTAAGCGCGGTCGAGGGTATAGCGTGATAGTCCTGCCAGTGACGCCACGTTGACAAAGTACGTCTACGACGAGATCTGTGATCCCTTCTGTCATGCCCCTTTGAAGGATTTCCGTATTTTCTCCCAGGAGGAATGCGGGCTTCATGCCCATGGTGGCGCCATCGGGGACTTGAACATTATGAATGTCATCTGCCGAAATGGGGACGTGTCCACCCTTGAGCAGTACAGCTTCGGGTCCAAGTGTAAGCAGATTTTGTGCTGCCAGGAGCATGTCGCGGAGCGAAGCAATCTTGCAAGGCAGAGATCGTTCTTTGAGCAGAAGCTCCGCTTCCGCTTGGTTGGGTGTAATGACATTCGACAGAGGAAATAACTCTTCTATTATAATATTGACGGCGTCCGACTGCAACAAGACGTGTCCAGAGGTCGAGACACAGACGGGATCACAGACGAGAGGAATACGACCATGCGATTCAAAGTGATCTCTGAGCGTCGACGTGATCGCTTTGGTGTTTTCGGCAGTAAACAACATTCCAGTCTTGATGGCACGGACGTCGATGTCATCGAGGACAGACCGTATCTAAACGAACGTATCTTAGACACGAACTCAGTTGGGGTATGAGGGGGGGACACCAGCTTGTTGTACAACGAATTCCGGCGGCGCGCCATGTACCGCTTGAACACCAGTTGTGTTCTGAGCCGTCAACGCCGTCACGACGCTGGTTCCATAGCACCCATGCGCTGCGAACGTCCTGAGATCCGCCTTTTCGGCAATGTTCAGTAGTGTGCTTGGGGGGGGTATCTCTACCGACACACCTGGATGCCTGCACCTCCACTGGAATCTGAGCCAGCGATAGTCAGGACAGCTCTCGGGCTTGTCGACATCGTTCCTGACTCACGGAAGTACTTAGGTAGAAGGCTGACTAGGCATTGTTTATTTCTAAAGCTCTTGCCAAACATAGCCAAAACGGGTCATGAACGCCTTCCCGCTTCTCAGCGGCGGACATTTAGAAAGCAATGTCCTCATCATCCGATCTCGAGACTGGCATCATGCAGGAAGTCACCCGAAAGAACAAGAAATCAGTGAAGAAAAAGACTAAACCGACTCCCGTTGTCGCTGCAGACCACGGGAAAAACGAGGGAGAGGACCCACATTGGGCGTACGCACCTCCCGGGGGTGCCGTGTTGCTCGACCACAGCGTCGACGTCGGGGCGTTCGAGTGGAATACTATCAAGGACGATGAAGACACCGAGATTTGGCTCATCCGAGTCCCAGATTCGGTACGCAGTAACGCTCTCCATCTGTTTCACCTTCAAGACATTCATGGATTGGTAGATCAAAGCGAAACATTTAGAAGGACTCGAGATCGACCCTCCCTCTACATCACGAACTGCCCTCGTCGGAGGTCTCACGAGGAAGAATACAACATATGATGTCTGGTCAATCGGCGATGACGATGCAGAGGTTGCAGGGGGTGAAGAACTCCGAGGATTCTCCTGTTTACTCCCCCGGAAAAGAAAAACGGGCCAGTTATACATCGGTAAAGCGCATCGCCTTTTTCTCCGTGTTCTTTTTCGCTCATACGCACCATCAGCTCCGAAACATGTGTCGCAGCACATTGTTATTTCCGCTCAGCCTCCGATAGCTACCTCCCCAGAGCACCAGCCCGTCGTTTACCAAAATCCACCCCGTCCGTCTTATGCAAAGGACGCGCTCAAACATTCTTTCGTACCTTACGGCGCACGGTCTGAACAATTCCGGTTGGAGGACTTGTCGATAGACATTGATGACAACGAGACTATTGCGGACAAGTCGGCTGACGCGGCACTCCCACCGAAAGATAAGCCGGCGAAACCCAAAGAATCAAAAGGGAAAAAGCGTAAAGTCGAAGGGGACTCGCCCAAAAAGTCGAAAAAGCATAAAGCAAACACTTAGATATCCCTCGTGTGTCCCTATGTTTCCGTCACACCGAATGTCATTAAGCTCGAGGCGGAAAATATCTTTCCATGCCGATTGAGCAGATAGTACAATGTAACGAGCAAGCATGGAGTTGCAAAGCAGAGTACACGTGAAGTGAAGGTGGGCGATGAACATGAAGAATAAGATTAAGGTCGAAAATGTAACGAATGCCGCATCCACCAGGTCATCCGACATCCATCTCATCTTCCTGCGTAGCATTCTGATGTGTAGTAGTCCGTGGGCCGCTATCGATACCGTTCAGCTGAAGTGACCTCTGTGCGTCGTGTTTAAGAGCCTCCTCCAATCCTTCATAGATGCTCTTCTTGGGGAGACCCCAAATCCGACCTGGGAATGTCCGCTCCTTCTCGTCGAAGACACCTCCTACCATCGTGACCCACCGTTGTCTCGTCTCGACCAATTGTTTCAGTGGATCTGGAACCACCAAATGAAGATCATCATCAGGGCCAAGGCCAAGAGCGGAGGGCGGCGGTTTCGGTAACTCGACAGAAGTACCGCCACCATTTACGTTTCCGTTGACTTCGGGACTCTTTTTTTTCTTCTTTCCAAGTTTCGGGGCGTCCTTTTTCTGGAGTTTACTGTAAAGCGCGACGATGCTCTTATCAAGAGAGTCTCGTAGTTCCATGTATTCTTGATACCCAAGACGGTCTTTGGCAATACTTGCCAGGCGTTCCTTTCGAGCCTTGTTCATGGCCACTACCGCTCGGAGTTCGCTTTGTGCATGGCGGAGCGCTGTGGCGATCGGATCATCTACCCTGGCGGAGTAATCGGGCTGGAAGAGTCACGGGTCAGAGAAAAGGAAATTATGAGGTGTACATCCATATAATTTACCGGCTCCCCCAACAAACCATGAAACCGCATCGTGTCTTGGATCCGTTCCTCGAGATCAGCGACGTTCACCTTCTCTCGTCTAGCCGCAGCAGCCCCAGTACCACCCGGTCGTCCCTCCATGGCATCCTCGGCTGCCTTCACACCCTTCCATGACGTGGCAGCGTCCTGCATAGGGAGCAAAGCACTAATCAACCGTTCTGTGAGTGGACCATGACTTCGCTCCTCAGCTGAAATATCAGATTCCAAGAGCGTTGAAGGATCCCATTTCGGCAGAGCTGAACCATCGTTGGTTCGGTGAGGTGCGAGTCCGGGTAATGGCCCACCGTAAAGTTCGGTATCCACTTCCTCCCACAATTCCAAATAATGGCGTCCAAGTTTGGGCATGACGTATGGTTCCACGTCGTCTCCTGTGAACTCGAGGAAGCCGATGTCTTCTTCTTTAATCCCTCGTATCCAAGGCTCGATGCTCGTGTAGAACGTGTTGACGGGAATTTGTGACGGTTGCTTAAGTTTGCTGAAATCCTCCGTAACATCTGTTGGCTGACTGGGGCCAGGTACAGGTGCGGGGGGTATAGGAGGGCGCGCAGGGAGTAGCTGGACGGACGGTGGGACGGTAAAATCAGGCAAGTGTTGTGGCTAAGGTTTTGTCAGTGTTGCACCTGACCATGGACACAGAGGACTCACCTTGGCATGATTTAATGTAGAACCCACCACCTTGGGTTTGGGTGGTAAAACCGATGGGGCGTGGGTTATTGGCACTGTCTTGATAGCCTTTCCAGTGTCTGTCGAATTGTGGGTGAATTCTGAGCATCGATCATCGGGAGTGTTCACGCCGCACCTTCCAAATCACTTCCATCCTCCCGTTTTCGCTTTTTCTTCTTTCGCTTCAGGTCAGCGGGTAGCCTGAGTCCGCGTTCATAAAGGGTTATAGTGAACTACGCTAGCGAGGTGCTTACGGTCGACGAGGATCCTGTGACGCCTTGACAGATGACAGGGCTGATGTCGGTAACAAGGAGGGTCGGGCCTTGGCAGAGCCGTTCATTGCAGTGGTGGGATAGCCTTGTTCATCTGCGTCCAAGAGCGGTGTGACTACGATGGTCAAGGCATCCGGCAGAAGATGACCAATGCCACAGAGACATTGCGTCGCATACGCATACGACACGAACGAGGTACCGCGGGCACGCGGAACGCAATACGTGTTTTTTTCGCGCGAATCCAACCGTTCCGTATTTCAAAAACAGATCAGATATACGATACGAGAAAACCGATAAGGCGAACAAGGTGACTGGATCAGTATCATCGCGCGAACGGGGTGCAAAGACGTACAGCCGCGCTCTCGGTTAACTTTGTCCATTGCCTTTGCTTTCCCCTTGACTTTCTCCTTTGCTCGCCGCATGGACTCCTCGATCGTTTTGAGGTCATCACCTGCCTTCTTCGCGCGCTCAAGTGTCTTCTGGCGGAGGAGTTGTAGCTCGGAATGGAGTGATTCGAGCTCGTCTATCGGGGGTACGGCTTCGGACTGGTTTTTGAACAGCGAAGACCGACCGACAGAGGGTAGAATATAAGGTAGTAGCTTGGACGACATGGCGGCAGCTCGGAGGACGGCGGGCACCGCGGACGTGGGGACCTGTATTCGGAACGAGTGCTAGAGACCCCAGAGGGAGTAAGTCGGACGTCCGACGCGATGAAGGCGAGCTGTTGGATGTTAGATTGCAAGAAGCCGCCAGGTGAGAACGAGCTAACGCCAGTACTACGTTCAGCCAGTGTATCATGAGCGTCCGTTTTGTTGCTGATTATGTAATACACACATTCCCACACGCCGCAGACAGCGACGACGACGACGACGACGATGGCGATGACTGGCTCAACGCAGGAAAAATCACCACCACTGCCATCTGAGGAGCCCTTCCTCGTTGACGAGAACATCGAGCTCGGTGACTTGGACACCGCCTCCGAGCCACTCTCTCCTAACATTGGTCTCGTCGAACAGTTCGACGACTTCGGTGGGGACGATTTTGACCATGCAGACGATGGGAACACAGCACTCTTAGGCGCAGAGGGAAGAACCAGAGGCACAGAGCGGTTGGACGCTCCCGGGTGGAGACGGGTGAGGAGCATTATCCTCGAGGTATGTGTCCGTTCCCAACGCAATTAGTGGGCAACCGCGTGACGAGAGCGTAGAGCGCACCGACCTTGCTACTCACCACTGTCAGCCTTTTATTCACCGGTGAAATCTTGGACCACGTGTCGGTAAGTCCAACCTAAGCATGGCCTACCGGGAAATAGACCGACACTTGAACAGCGGTGGAAAGCCATGAGGACGATTGGCGAGCTCATCATGATAGTCCCTGTGGTCATGAACCTCAAAGGGAATCTTGAAATGAATCTCTCTGCAAGACTGGGGACCGCTGCGAACATGGGCGAACTCGACGAGCCCAAACGTCGCCGCAAAATCATTCTTGGAAATTTGGCTCTTCTCCAAGTCCAGGCAACCGCGGTCACTTGCGTAGCTGCTTGTGTGGTCGCGCTCTTAGCCTTTCTTGTTCCAAATCTTTCCCTTATGTCGGCAGAGGATGCAGCGCTCAATGACACGATGCATCTCGCCATGAGGGCAACCCCTCCTTTACCTATCAACACGGGACTACCCAGGTTTGGACTCGTTGAGTAGGCGCTGAAATACTTCGCTCTATCCCTTGGCCTTATCATTCGATCAGATTTGTCATGGTTGCGGCATCTTCGATGCTCTCCACCTGCGCGGCAAGCATTATTCTTGGATCATTCATGTGTTTTATTGTTGTGTTATGTCGCCGTTGTGGGCGTGACCCAGGCTCGTACTGCCATTGCAGCCTCTCCCCTCAATCTGATTGGGCATCCTCAGACAATATAGCTCCGCCAGTCGCGTCCTTTCTTGGAGATCTGGTGACGCTGTCTCTCTTAGGGGGCATCAGTTCCGTTTTAATCAACTTCGTAAACACGGTATTGCCTCTTATCATTGCGATACTTCTCACATGTTCCGCAGTAACATGTGCCGTTGTCGTGCGAGGGAACAGCGTGGTTAAAGATCTCATATGGCAGGGTTGGGCACCACTCTTTGGTGCCATGGTCATCAGTAGTGTGACTGGTATCGTGCTCGGTACATTTGCTTCCAAGTATCCAGGATTTCCTCTGCTCGCCGTCGTAATCAGTGGTGAGTTCTCTTCTCGCGTCAGTCCCCACACACCACTGAATCCTTCCAGGTTTACCGGGAAGCGTGGGGTCTATATTTATCTCACGTCTTTCGACTTCTCTACACGCTGCTGCGTCCCAGATCTCTTATTTCAGAGACACCGAGCCCTCATCACGGCTCGTCGTGATCACGCTCGTCCTGGTGACGGTACCAATAGAGATCATCTTTCTTGTAATACTTCATAGTTTCGGCTGGCTCAAGCTACCTATCTTATTTGCTATCTTCTCCCTCGCCTTCTTCTGTTGTGCAGTAAGTGCTCCAAGCTTGGTCTCCTGTTCTCGAACTCGTTCTAAATGATATGGCAGGTTTGGATATCCCTCATCATCGCACAATCGCTCACGCATTATCTATGGTCGAAGGGGCTGGATCCTGACATGCACGCGTTACCCATTCACTCCGCGCTGATGGACTTGATAGGACAGTTGCTCTTGGCGTTATGTTTCATGCTAGTCTCATTCATAGGCATAGCATTATAAGTGTAAGGCATCCTGGTTTTGACCACGTCGATCGGTCGACCACTTGATGGCAGATACCCAAGTTGTCGCGTTGTCCCCTTGTGGCCTCCAGTTACTAGCGCCATCGTAACAATGAGAGCGATGTGATATCCCTAACCTACAAGAGTATATTATATAGGCACAAAATATTACACTAAAAGACTGCTTTGACCGCAGAAAAAACATCTTCCTAGTCAAGATACATCAACGTCGAGATCCATCGGTGTCATCGGTTCCTGCCCCGATTCTGCCTCCGCAGCAGCATCGGGATCTACGTCCGTCAAATCTTTCTCCTCCTTTTCTTTTTCCTTGTCTTTCTCCTTCTCCTTGTCTTTTTCTTTTTCCTTCTCTTTCTCCGCTCTCACCCTCGGCTTACGTGCTTTCCTGCTTCTTGGCTTCGCAGCTTTGGCTGTCGACGCAGTCCCATTTTCATCCCCATCTTCCTCCCCGTCATCTCTCGCAGCGACAGCGCTTGCCCGACCCCGACCCCGACCCCGCGCCCGTTTCCCCATCCCTCGCGATCGACGTGCTGGGATCGAAGTCCGCCTTGCGCTGACCGACGGACATGGCTCCCGGTCCACGTCGTTCTCCCCATCAAAGTACTCATTCCTCGCTGTCGTTCGATCGCTCCGTCTCTCCCCAGCCAACGCCGTCCCCCGCTCTTCGTCCCTCTCTTCCTGCGTTTTATCCTCGTCTGCGAGGAGCCCTTCGAGATCGGGTGGTATCTCCTGCATCGCCACGCTCGGTGCGCCTTGCAGGTATCTGAGCTTGTTACGGATGCCGATCGTGATTTTCTGCAAGGAGGCAGGTGAATTTTGGTTCTCGACGCGACCGGTCAATGGGGGGTGGAGTTTCCATTGAGAGTCTCGGAAGAACGAATCATAGACCGTCGCTGGAAGCTCGTCGGGGATGTCAGCGCCGACGAGCACGGCCGTCTCGTACGTCCAACACCGACTGACGTTTTTGATAGTATACCCGCCACCGCCCAGGACCAACAACGGGACGTTAAATTTGCGCACAAAATTGACGCATTCGCCGTGCCCAGCGATGGACAGATTGAATGCACCTAATCTGTCACAGCCCAAGGAATCTGCACCACACTGGAGGACGATTGCGGTCGGGCGAAAGGTGGCGACGGTGTCTTCGATGACGGTTTTGAACACGGTGAGATACATCTCGTCGTCGATCCCGTCTTGGAGTGGTACGTTGAGGCAAAAGTGTTTGCCCAGGTTGGCGCCGTTGTCGTCAAGCTTGCCCGTCCCGGGGAAGAATTCACCGGTGTACTTGTGAAACGACACGGTCATGACGCGATTTGAGTGGTAGAATGCGAGCTCCACGCCGTCACCGTGGTGAATATCGATGTCGATGTAGAGCACCCTTGGATGATATCTAGGACAGTAGTTGAAGGCTTCACGACGTACTCGGAGTTGTTCCTCCTACCTAAGAAGCTCCAGTATCGCAAGCACGATGTCGTTCACGTAGCAAAAACCACTTGCTTCCCCTCGTTTCGCATGGTGGAGACCACCCGACCAATTTATCGCAGTGTCGCAAGCGCCAGCGCAAAGTTTTCGTGCACCAGCGAGTGATGCACCGGCATACATACGACAGAAATCGTACATATCAGAAAATATAGGACAATCTTCGACACAGTTGAAAGTGTCGATTAGATGTCTCATGTCGTTTTGATTCCCCGGAGTCACCCTGTATGACCGACGCTCAGTCGCACGGAGTACAGCCCATCAAACGCTGGAATGCTCACCTCGATAAAAATTCAACATAGTCATGGTCGTGGTACATTTCGAGTTCTGCTTGCGTTGCAGGGCGCGGATTATACATGTGGTGGATCTGTTTGTCCAAACCAAAACCCATAACGAGCGCATTCGTGAGCGTTAGTCGATGCGGTTTCATCGGGTGTCGTTCCTAAACAAGAGAACATTCATGACCGCCGATCCAAGCACAACGAAGGGCATTTGCGCACCCCATAATGATATTCGCCCACGCCCTTTGGAAAAAAATAAGACACTATTGGACGCGAGTGCGGCTTTTCTTTCATATCAAGCTTCGATATGTCATCTCGACCAGTATCAACTTACGTGCACGTATTCGGTGATGGGTTGAGCGGTTCCCTGTGGGCCCCGGTCATCGAAATAGGCAGACGCTGAGAAGGTCGCCGATTGAGCGCTTCGGACCATGTCTGCGATGGTCTAGATCGGCAAGAGAGATGCTCAAGACGTGAAGCACGAGATGCACGTCGTCGGCGTTGACAACCGAGGGTCGTGTTGTCGGCCAACACTGCAGGATCGAGTTCTAGGACAGAAAACTTGTGTGAGCAGCTTCTGGATGCACTGTCGTTACAGAAACCTAGCTGTACGATCCTAACTTACCTTGCAAGGGCCTTTTGAGCTTATCTCTCAGCACCAGTGGTTGGAGATTGAAGTAGAGGTTGAATCGCAAGCAGACCAAGCTTATGTAACGGTTTAGCTCCTTGTCTCCCGCGTCCATCATGATGAAGGCGCTTCTGTTCTCTGCGTGTATTCCAGTGCTCTTAGCGCACACGGCTTTTGGATCCTCAGGAGACAGATCTACCGAGTTTCAAAACTGTGTCTCGACGTGCTATGGTGATCATTGTCACCCATGGACGACCCTCCCACTCGACCTGCGCTTGACGCGTTGGACATGCACAGACAACTGTAAATACCAATGCATGCACATGCTGACCGACAAGGCTATCAGACTCGGTCAGGATATTCAGCAATACCACGGCAAATGGCCCTTCTGGCGCTTCCTCGGCATGCAGGAACCTGCCTCCGTCGCGTTCTCCCTCTGGAACATGTGGTTTCATCTGCAAGGTGCTCGCCAAGTCCGCCGAAAAATACCTGCGAGTCATCCATTCAAAGGATACTATATTACCTGGGCGTACGTGAGCGTTAATGCGTGGATATGGTCAACAGTATTTCATACGAGAGGTGAGGAGCGTGCGTCTGGTGCTTTTTCTGTCTGACAAGCGCGTAGATTTACCTCTCACTGAGAAGCTGGATTACTTCTCAGCTGCACTGGCCATCCTTTACGCACTCTACCACACAGTCATCCGCATAGCAAACTTGTATCCTCGCCCATCCAAACCCGACGACAATGGACTCTCCCTCCTGCGTTTCGGATGGTCTGCATTGTGCATCGTCATCTATCTGTCTCACGTCACATATCTAACCATACTTCCTCGATTCGACTATACCTATAACATGGCAATCAACCTTATCCTCGGAATCTCTCACAACATCCTGTGGTTGTTGTACTCCCTCCCGGTTCCGTTTTTCCAACGATTCCCCTACGCATCCAAGACATACTCTCCACGGCACATCTACAAAGCAGGCATTTTTGTACTTCTAACCACGGCCGCGACCGCACTCGAGCTATTCGACTTTCCACCCCTGGGCCGCATCCTGGATGCACATGCTCTCTGGCACCTGAGCACAGTTCCGATCGCCAAGTTCTGGTACGACTTCCTGGTTGAAGACTCCAAAGACGAAGGTTGGCGGCCGAGTTAAAGGTGAGGATGATACGATAAACAGACGTTCCTACACTTCACTAACCAAACGATTCTCTAGTTGAGAGAGTTCGTATGTCTCTCCACTGTCTTTACGGGACAGCCTAATCGAATACAAGATTACGCCAGACTTCCTGTTCTACGTTTATGCTCGACGATCAACAGCGAGACTGTTCCCGAAAATATATCAGCATTTCCTTCCGAGAAACAACTCTAAAAGAGACGAGCCTATGATAGCGTCCATCGACTCGACGGCCGAATTGTCGATCTCCAAGTATGCGTGTCGTGAGATCATGCCCACCAAGAGGTATCGCTTGTGCTGGTGAAACGTTGCAAGGGGACGTTTGATCTTCGCCCCTTCTTCCGCACTATAAAGCTACCATGCGTGTCATCCAAACGTCCCAACCCCAATCACATTCGACCACTCACTTCCAATCGCTCATTCGTCACGCTCCATGCGAATACGTTTCCCTCGCCGTCATCGAATTGCCACCGACTACAACCCGCAATTCCCATGAACTTTCCACGACGAAACCATCAAAATGAAGGCGAGAACATTCACACCTTTCCCCTGGCTTCGTCCCACCGACTTTTCTGATCCACTGCCCCTCGGGTTCGAATTGTCCGCCGTACAGGCTCACCGCAATAGGCTTGTCTGCCTCGCTCCGAATGCTTCCCGTGAGCTCATACATGCCCGTACGCGAATCGAGTCTCCGCACGCTCGTCAGGTTCGGCTGCCACTCGGGCGTTTGAATATCGTAGTAGATGGCGTCTGTCTCATTGGACACAGCCGTATTGAGCAAATACGCCGTCGTAAACGTCAGTTTCTGAGACATGGAAATGGGCGAACGGCGGCTTCTGGTATTTGGCTTTCTTTTCCTCTTCTTTTGAGGGACTCGGGAATGGCGTGGAGGAAGGGCGGGTGGAAAGAAAAATGGAGCAACGATGCACTCTGGCGGGATCCCACCTCTTAAACCCAAGCGCATTATATACACGTCCGACAATATCAAAAAGATAGGGCGCAGTACAGAAAGGGACGTTTGCGCCGACACACGTTATTTCAGCCCACCTCATCCTCGTGGTCGTTCGCACACCTAAATCAACAGCGAATTCGAAAACTGAGCTGATACCACAGTACTGGTCCGCCCACACCGTCCACACTCCCGCGAGAGAATCAGACATGGAAATAGTCCCTGCGAGTGGCGACTGTGAGAAGGATACAGGCAGTTTTTTTTTCCCTCAGCGGCGACCGCGCGGAGCTGGCACCCTCAGAGATTGCACAGCGTCTGCTGGTTGGTCCAATCTATCCGCGGAGTGGCGTGAATGCATCATTAGTACATGTCCACTCAACCGAATGCCACAGTCTAAAGCTGCCGCATACCGGAGTCCCTGTCGTCCAGCGGTCAACGATGATAGGGTCGCATCAGATCGCCAGGTCCCAGGGTATCTCGACCCCCTCTCTGTGAAAAAGGTCCCTGAAACCAGAGAGGTGGCGCAGGAGTCCGGCTACGAATATCCAAGACAGCTCGCACGACAAACTGGACCCGCTGCGCTCGGACGCTCCGAGCAAATACGACCGGATCGGACAGCATATGACTGTGCTGGCAGCGAGCGCGAGAGAACACACGTCCAGCATCCCATGCATAACTATACATACACCCTATACATTTATGAAACGCAGAGAGGAGTGGTGCCTGATCGTTATGGTTACCCATTCGAGGTACGTAGTCGTATTCATTGAATCTTCCTGCGCGAAAACTTGAACGAACCGATGAAATCAGACAAATTGTCGCTTCTTCGTGAAGGGGGCCGAAAGCACGTACCAAAGTCACGAACGTGCCATCGCCGAGTATCTCTTTGCGCGGTACGAGCTCGTACCCAAACACTTTCGGTAACAGAATACGCCACCCAGCCCAATAGCCGACTCCAATCAACATGATCCCAATCCCAACGAGGCAGTACCTGTCATTTGCCACAGCATCATCAGTGACAAGTTTAGCGGCCAACGTTCATCCTCGAAATGAACGTGGGGTGCAACGCACAAATAGTATGGGAGAGGAGGAGTGTCTCCGACGCCATTGGCTGGGGGCAGGAACGGTGCGACGATGACTGCCAGACATTGCACATAAGTGCCGTGATGGGAACCGATGGGAAATGACACTCACGGAACACCGCTGCGGCGAGATAGAACACTGCTAGAGGCCACCAGACTGAGGTAACAGTGCATCAGCGCCAGATTCTCTCAACGCAGAATCTGCCTACCCTTGAATGGTCTGTGGATATCTGGCCTCTTCCAACGCATCCAGAAGAGACCCTATGCGAGGGAAGTTGTCAGACACGAGCCAGGTGTGGAGCAAGGAAGGAGGACAGCTTACGATCACGATGAAGAAGTTGATAATCTGAGTAGGGTATCCTTCGATATCCAATATGAAGGGATACGCGACGTTCATGGGCGGCCCCAGAATCACGATAACCTACAACCACAGTTTGGTCAGCATGTTCCTCGCAGATAATCAAGAACGTGTGTTCACCGAAGGGATCAAATGAATGATCAGCCCAGGTAAAGGTGTCTTTCCTGTGGGCCAGTTTGACGCCCAGAACCTATTACCGAACGGGAGAGGAATACCCTCCTTGGCGAGCTCTGTTGGAATAAAGCCACGTTCAGTAATCAAATTCGAGAATGGCATGGGGTGACATGTGTACATACCCTGGTTAATGCGGCCAGCAGCAAATGTCTATCTATGTTTATCAACATCAACAAGAACAGCCAAGGTGAATACTGGCACATACGACGGTGATGACATTCTAAGGCGACATTAGTACAAGGTGCACAATATTATATGTGTCAACACTCACTCCTAGCGCACTGCATCGTCGAATTCAACCATCGGCAAGGTTAGCAAGCAAAATCGATGCAGTTGGGAAACAAGACGGGAATACAAGAACACGAAGCGTACCTGAGAGCAACAAAGACACTCAACGCACGCTCCGCCGCCGTTCCGAACACATTCTGGAAAAACAAAGCAGCCACAGTCACCCCGGAAGACTCAATCTCGGCCTATCACCAACAACAGTTGTATCGATTACCTCGGGACAACGCACGGAGAACGGACGTGGTCTACGCACCTTGGTCGCCGCGCTAAAGTACGCGATATTGGCAAGGATATATAGAACGGTACAGATACCCAGTCCGAGGGGTCCGGCAATCTTAAGGGTCCGCACCGGATTTCGGACGTTGTTGAGCACGTAGTTGACGTTTGACCAGCCATTGTACGCAAACAGGACCTTGTAAGTCGCTGTCGCATACTGTACATCGTCATTGGCACCAATGGCTATCATCGATGAGAAACACTCACATCACCACCGCTATGGGAGCTACCAGCGAATGCATTGACAAAGTTGGCATGGGGATTGGCGATATGGGTCTTGCCTGACAACACTACCCAGCCCGATATCACGATAAAGAGAAGAATGGCGGTCTTAAAGATCGCCAGCAACTGTGAAACTGTGACGTTAGAAGGCTGCAGAGACCAAAGGTACGGCTATATCGCACGTTCATGAGGTATACCCCAATGCGTGGCGTAAGACCATGAAGAAGGGTCGCAAAAACGATCACTATGGATGGTGTTTGACCAGTGCCCATGTTAGATAGGAGCTGAAAACGCACCTCCAAGAGCAATGCCACGTTCAGACCAATTCGTTGCGACCTTTCCCGCCGAGATGAGGATGCTAGAGCGATGTTAGGACACGCGTGACGCAGAAAATCCAATCAAGCCGCTTACTTGCTCGCAAAGACCTGCCGCCCAAGATCAAGATCGATGAGACACCGCCACACACACCCAGTTTATCCAATTTGGCACTTACAATACACCCACTCGCAGTGAATCCAAGTAAGATCGCATTCACAGCAAATATCACCGTAGCAAGGTATTTCGGTTTTTGATAGATGACTTCCAGGTACACCTTCTCGCCGCCGCTTCGGGGATACATGGTCCCGAATTCGAGCCAGATGAACAAGCCACAAAAGGAGAGGAGGAAACCGAGCACCCAGAGCAAGAGGGACGCTCCGACGGAGCCCACCCCACTCAGAATAGAGGATGGCGTCGAGAAAATACCGGTACCGATAATACGTCCGACGATGAGAAGGGTGCATGAGGTGACGCCGAGATGACGGCCAAGACCTCCAGCAGTGTCTAGGCAAAATACTCGTTGAACCACGATGAAGAACCACAAAAGGAAAAACCAACGCACCCTCCTCAAAAGAGAGACCACCGGGACTGACATCGATGGGCGTGACTTCCTGGATGGGTTGCTTCTCGCCAGTATCCTGTTCCGAGCTATCATTGTCACTCTCTGTCTTCCGAAAACGCACCCAAAGGCTTCTAGACATGATGGGGACAATGAAGAAAGCAGCACCGTCCGGTTAAGCGCGTCTCCCAGGCGGGAATTCGATGTTCGGAAGCGTACCGGGTTTAAATAGGCGTTCATCATGGAAGGAGTTTGGAACACCTAGTGGTGATAAGATAAGCCGAATGCGGAGATGATGCAAGGCAAGATCGAAATGGTGTCGTGATGAAGTACTACTGAAAAGGACTCCTCAGCGGAGTCGAGCATGAATCAAGTGAGCCTAAGATCATATGGCGCGAGTTGATTGCGCACGCACGCAATGTGACCCAGGTGCCCACGTCATGTGTCCTTTCCCATTCCAGCTCAACAGGTAGCGGCGAAAGAACGTGACACGGTAACCGGGCCATGCCAAACGTATTGATTATATCGCGCTGGAAGTCATACAGATGCAGTGTATACATACATGTCCATATCGTCTACATTCATGAGATTCAAGTCATTTCGACCAAGTATTCATTGGATTTTCTTGCGCGAAAACTTGGACGACACATCAGATCAGATCAGTTTCACTTGTTCATGGGGGTCTGAGCACACGTACCAAGGTCACAACCGTGCCATCTTCGAGTACCTTTTTGTGTGGTACGAGCTCGTACCCGAATACCTTTGGTAACAGAATTCGCCATCCAGCCCAATAGCCGACCCCGACCAGCAACACGCCAATGCCAACAAGGCAGTACCTGTCATTTGTCACAGCATCATCAGTACTCAACTTAGCGTTCAATGTTCATCCTCCGGGTGCGACGCACGTGTAGTACGGTAGAGGAGGCGAGTCCCCTACTCTATCGGATGGAGGCAGGAATGATAAGATGATGACTGCCATAGTTGCACATAAATGTCACGATGGGAAACCCATGGGAGATGTCACTCACGTAACACAACTGCAGCAAGGTAGAACACTGCTAGGGGCCACCAGACTGAGACAGCATGTGTCAGCGCCAGTTTCTCTCACTGCAAAATCTGCCTACCCTTGAATGGCCTGGGTATATCTGGCCTCTTCCAACGCATCCAAAACAGACCCTACGCAAGGGATGTCAAAAATGAGGAGTTTAAAGCGAGGGTGGACGGCATACGACGACAATGAAGAAGTTGATGATTTGGCTACCATATGTATCCATATCTAATATAAGGGAATACGCGCCGGCCATGTCAGTGGGTATCCCAAGAATCATGATGACCTATACTCGCAGTTTGGTTAACATGTTCCTCAAAAATAATCGAGAATACACTCACCGCAGGGATCAGATAGATGATTAATCCAGGTAAGGGCGACTTTCCT
>JBBPNB010000430.1:0-18579 GCA_038090635.1 Rubroboletus satanas
TACAGAATTTTCGATGGCTTCGGGCTCGCTCTCGGCGATGTCGATTTTTATGTTCATGAGCCATTCTCAGTTGTTGGGGCTGGGCAATATTAATTTCTTCTAGACGCGGGTCTCCGCCTAGTGCGCAATATATTGCCATGATACTCACGAGATTCGCCTCTTAGTTTGACTGCAACTCTCGGGTACAACACAACTGATATTTTTTTGATGACTGCGTGAGTACGCTGACGTTCATTTAGCTCCTCCCTCCTTCGACCCCCTCGGTACAGGCCTCCCCGGGTGTTCACTTCGAAATGCTGTGTAATCAATGCGTCGCCTGCGGCCAAGGTTGAAGTAAACAGCTGATATAGATCGAACCGGGCGTTTTTTTTCCACGCAATAGCCTGGTAGTGGGTCGTCATCGTCGGGTACATTATCTCTTTAGCGACCCATGTCCACCAGTGGATTGAACATACCTTTCCCCTCATGACTACCGGTACCTGTGGTACGTATGATGTGCAGCATATATGCACCGAGGTCCAGAGGCGTGTCAAATAGGCTTTGTGCTGACCTTGACTTGGGTCTCGAATGCGGTTCTACGTCCACCTACGAAGAGATCGGTGGAGATAGGTCTGGTTAATGATGTGGGAAACCTCGGAACCTGTGTGTCTGCCATTTTGTTTCCTAGACCTAAAGATGCTAATCTGACTCCCTCAGGATGGGACCATACGGATGGAAAGCCAACTGCGGAGTACCACCGATCGATGATCATCGCGCTCTAAGGCGAGGCATGTTCACGTATGTGTGCCTAGTCATGCTACAAATGTTGATGCGCGAGAACAAACGGATGGAACGGGAGTTCATGGAAGGTCCCGAGCGGGAGCGGATCGAGGACGTGGCCAGGTTAAAAGACATCTCTTCGACGCCGTCGGAGGGGATTCCGCTACCTTTGTTAACTTACTTGCGTGCGTGTACAATGTTGTGGACGATTTTTTTTGGCAGTGATCGAGCAAGTTCATGTAGACGTGTCCTGAAAATATGTTGATTAGTAGCTTCAACTTGTGCCATCCAACAAGTCTCAGACTGGCCAGCTTGCCTCGGATGTTTGTTTTTTAGAATGCAGCATCACGGACTCCATCATGATGCCTCGGTTTGCTAGTTGTCGGCGGAAAGCCGCCTGTTGGCTATGCTGTAATTTGAGCTGCCATTAGTTCACCGACTCGGACTCCGAGACTTCTCAAGTTGAACGTTTGAACTCTATGCAGCAAACTCTATGCGGCGAACACTACCACAGCAAAATCGCTGCCAACAAGTTACTATAGCACCATCCCAACTTCCAAAGGTTTTCATCGGATCAAGTTGCTCAAATGTCCCATCCTCTGTTCTTTCGCGGAATAACATACTTTTATCCAATTGGCAACACGTCCGCTGTACGGCTAACTGAACAGATCCCTCCCGAACAACAAGCAAACATTCTGCTCCTGGCATGTGGCGATCCTCGACACATCTTGTACACTGTACATACCAACGAGACGAATTTCGACATTGGTGCGTGCCCGCACGCCTTCTCATTCGCCCAGAACATTCTAACTCGACTTGTGTAGTAGAGCCGCAGAAATTGGATGTAACTTGCTGCGATGTGGAAGCCGCCGTGCTTGGTAGGGCCTCGCATTTCTCATGTTGATCGGAATCTTGAACCTCTCGATCAGCACGCAACGCAATACTGTTCACGCTCTTAGCTGACGAAGGCGCTCAAGATAGGATAGATCTCGTATGGAATATCTTCTATCACTTCGTGTTGGATCAAGAGTCACTATCCTTGCTCATCGAGCAGTGTCGTAAACTCCTGACGTTGGCAAAGGATCTCGAATCATGGAACGCTGGCCCATATGCACGTTTTCTGACTGTGTGCGACCAGAGAACGCTTGCGGAGCTCCATCGGTTCTGGAGCCTGTACGTCGCAACTGCTGACTACACTCCGGACCATCGCAAGCGGTTCCAGAAAAGCTTTTTGGACGGCATGAAAGAAGTCGACGATAAGTTTGGCGATGGCTTCGTCGTGACGTCCTCTCGTTCTGCTGGGCCTCTTTTACCCCTCGCGGTGAAAACAGTTGCCAAGCAGTTCCGCAAATTCTGGTCGACCGGGATTACAGACGATGGATTGCATAGCACGGAGCAGGCTACGTTCGTCAACCCCACGTTTGCCTTCTCCGTGGCAGGGGACAAGTTTGCTGTCCACTATGGTGTGGACCCGGTCGCAGGATTTCATCTCGCGGAGGTATTCGCGACCTCCCATGACGAAACACCCACCGTGTTGGTACAACAACTGGTACGAGCAGCGCGTAGTCAGTTCTCTCAGTGGTGCACCTCAGTCATCAAGCTCTTGACGGTTACCTCCACAACATCCTCAAAGCTCATCGTTCGGATGTTCGCTGGTGACGCACTGATGTTGTGTCAAGCATTTGCGCATCTCAACTCATGCGGCGTCACTGTTACTCCGATCTTGAGCTCCCCGTGGAAAGCCTCGAGAATAGAGTTCGAGGAAAACCAGTACGGAGAAGGCGCTTCCACTCCTGCCCCAACCACGTTCAACGTGATCGACACATCCAACATTTCTGATCATGTTGGACTCCTCAACTTGTTGCTGGTCACAGCTCCCATCCTCTCTAAGTCCCCTTCCGCGACATTATACACCGAGGCGCTGCTTTCACACGGCGATGCACCTTCGAAAGTCATCTTGGAGCGACTCTGTGGTGACATGCAGACCATGTCGCTTCTCTTGGGAATTGTACCCTCCGCTTTCCTATCACGGTTCACGACTCGCTCAAATATTCATGAAACTCTCCTGCGAGCCTTCAACTCATCGGGCACGCAATACCATGAACAGGTTGCTTGGAAAGCCATCGATAGTGAACATCTCATATCATTCGTACCAGATCAACTTGGCCGACTTCTGTTTGGAGTCTACCTCAAGATGTTCCCCGATGAAAATATGGCTCGTCAACTGCAAAATATATCTCTATCAACTAATCGGGCGTTCCAAGAACAAACCCTCGTGCACTACACTCGTCGGAGCTTCGTACAGCTGCTGAACCATACCAAGTCTCGGGTTCAAACGGACTGGACACGTGTCATGGAGAAGTTTGATGATGAAGTTATGCGAGACACCAGTTTGATATTGGGTTCCAACTTTTACCAAGAGATGTGCTGTCACTTTCACCTCCTGGATATTGTCACGTTCACCTCTATGGAGCTGTCTTATATCCGACATCTGCGTACTAAAACAAAATCTGCAATCTTCAGAGACTGGGAGTCGATTCCAGCAGTAGTCACGGTCGTCCTTGTAGTCCCCCGGAGCAAGATCACTGCTGTCGAATCTGAGCTTCGCCGGGCAGGAACCCCTGTGCTCCAGTGCGAGATCAGGAATGCGAGCCTATGGAACATTTTTGCACATATTTCTGCAGCGTACGGAAAGCTCGAGACTACCGGAACTGGTCAGATGAAAACCGCGACTATTGTAGAAGAGAAGGAAGGGGAGCCAACCCCCTCCCCTTTGATTCTTTTCTTCTCTGCTCCATCGAGTGCGTTGATGTTGTCACATAATGCAACTGTTGGGTTTAGGACTCGTCCTTCGCCACGCCTCTCTCTCGGCTCATTACTCACAGACGCTATATTCACCGCACCGCTAGAAAACTCGCGACACGTCCACATACTTGCCGAACCCCCTTCTCCACCTCCTTTTCGTTCGTCGGTGACTAATCCGCGTATACAAGTGGCCCGAGAGAACAGGCGGGCTTTCAGCGCGGAAATGAATGTATCATGTACCGAGATCGGTTCATTCTCAATTCGGGTGGATATCACGGACCCAGCTGGTCAAGCTTCGTTAGCAGCAGGGTCGACTGTGAGGATCGAGGAGACGCCGACCCGTGGGTCTCGCTTGTGTATGGACAAGTACGCGGAGAACATCTACTTTCCATTGCCAGTGGATACCGCCAACACGAGGATCCGCGTTGCGCGCAAGTCGATGTACGTAGAGGTACGTTGATTGCCGGTAACATGCTATAATTTGGAGCACAGTTGACAGCTTTGCAGATCATTGCGCCTCTAGCAATGTCTATGCAAAATCAAAATGAGCATAGCATTGCGAAAAGGTTCTTAACTGTGCTCGATGGCGCAGTCCCAACATCATGGAATGTCCACCGAGTGAATCTAGATCGTTGCCCTCTGATCAAGCCATCGGGAAATCCGGGAATGTCAACGTGGTTGGTCCCGCATGTCTCCCTTATGTTCTCTCACAGGGAACGTACTATACGGGAGAATAGTTCCCCAACAGCCAGGGACACCTTCGTGAACCTGAAAGATTCTCTTCATACTCTATTGCTTTCTGCTGCCGGAGTTGAAGGCCCAGTCCGCCCTGTCTTCGTGTTGCAGAACACATCTACACAAGAACATCTCGCTGTTATCTTCGTCGCTGATCTTCGTTTCGACGTTGGTTCACATACAGTCCTCGCCGATGCCTGGGTTGCCCCAGCGACGACGACCATTCAGGATGGGCTGAGCAGTCTCTACGTATCTGGTGTCGTCGCGATCAAAATTGACCCAGATGAGTCAGAGGCTTGGCGCTACCTTCTTCCCCAGCTCGTCGAACGGTGCCGAACCTGGACACACCGACCTTCCTGCGAGTACTTGACGCATGGAACGATTCCGTTGTATCCAGATGCGGGAGCAGATCCAGAAAAGAGTCCTTTCTGTTCCTGTGGTGTCGGGGTTGGGACGGAGACATTTCCGCCACGGTTCACGTCTCTGGCCCCGTACGCGACTCGAGTAGCCATCAGTCCTCTATTCGCGGTGCCGTATTTGGAGAGGGTGGGGATGACGTCAGATGCACCAACGGATCAGGGGCGATGCAAAGCATGTGGGAAGCAAGGAGGGTCACTGTCTCTCTGTGGAAAATGTAAGAGCGTGAGGTATTGTTCGAAGGAGTGCCAGGTGAAGGACTGGAAAGCTCACAAGAAAAATTGCATTTGATAGCATTCTTTACAGGTTACTGGGGCTGTTTTGCGTTCTCGAATATCACCACTGGCAGAGTACCCGTTCCTACACGACGAGAGAGTGTGGCGGCAAGCATCCGTGAAGTGCATTCAGGAACATCGTCGATTAATGTGGAAGAATTCAGATGCCAATAATCCGCGCAAAGACACCGGCAATCCGCTTCTCCTGACAACTTGAACGACATTCAAGCACGCCGCCACACGCTCAAAGATGATACTGCGTGATGAGTAACGGAATCGTTCACCCTCCGCAGCGTTCCGATCGGCTCGTTGAAAACTGCATTGCAGTCGCGAGATCATGGATTTCGTCAGAGGTGGTCTGAGAGAGTATCGGAGTCGTCCCCGGTAGCCATATGACGGGAGGGGATGAGCTCAATATTTGGGAACCGCTCCTGGATGATACGCAAGAGCGCGAGCGGTCCGTTTCTCATCGCGAACCACAATTCAAACGGATTCTTGGCGTACCCAACAATGGGCCGGGTCTCGGGATGCCTGTACGGCGCCTTCGATGGTGGTCGCATCCCCTGTGATAGGCTCGAATGACACATGTTAGCCTCATTGTGGATGGGACAGACGAAACCCGATGGACTGGACGAACCCAATGATTTTCGTCGGCTCTACACAACTTCGTATCGGAAGGTGGCCCCGCACGGGGGAAAAGGCTTCAATGAGAAGAACAAAAGCAGCAGTGCCTATAATGCGATATCCCTGATGCGATCGCACCAACTGAACAAATCACACCGAATGCATTATAAAAGCGCCAACGTCAGGACATGAGATCGTACAGAATCGGACATAAAGCGTATGAAGCAGATAAAAGCACCATACACGAAGCCTTGGTATCAAACAAATAGAAACCCACGCCGACGAGCTCAAATTCCGATATGCACGAAAACGATCCGCTTCTCCAACGGCACTTCCTTGGCTGATTCCACCACCGCGACGTTCAACGCCACTGCCGCATGCTCAAAATCAATCACCGGGTGTCTGAACATCTCCCTGTAAAACCGAGTCACCACCTCGTGCGCGATCGAATCGTCTACCCTCCACAACGTCCCAATCACCCCACTGAATCCAGCGAACTGCATTCCAGCCGCGAGGTGAAGCACCTCGTCCGGAGTGGACTTGTCCCCCGCCGCCGTATGGCACGCAGACAAGAATGCAAACTCGGAATGCGGGTAGCGTTCCTGGATAATACGCATGAGCGTGAGCTGTCCGTCTCCCATCGCAAACCACGATTCGAACGGCTTTGTGGCGTGCTGTGAGCCGTGGCAGGCGAGGTGGACCCAACGGTGGTCTCGGAATGTCTGCACGGCGCCTTCAATGGTGGCTGCATCCCCCGTGACGGTCCCGAATGTCACGTCCGGGGGCATGCTAGTCTCGTCCCGAATCCTCCGGATTTCGCGCTCCACCTCTGGTAATTCGCTTAATTTGAGGTCTGCTCTTGGCCGGGCCTGACCCACGACTGCAAACGAAATCACGTTCGCGGTTCCAGACGCGTCACGGACCGCCTTCTGAGAACGAGCACGCCCGCGCGCACGAATGAGAGCCGAGAGAGAGGGAGCGTATGATGAAACGTATATGTCCATGAGATTCTTCTTGTCCTTTCGATACGGGCCCGCAGCATGGAGCGGGAGAATCGTGAACTTGGACGTCGGACACCACCAGATTCGCGAGCCCATAGGTAGCTGAACGTCATCTTGGAGAACAGCGACGATCTGTTCGACTATGGTCGTCCACAACTCACGCAACGATTGCTTGACCCAGAGCTCTCTGTTTCCCCCGTATGCATGGGGATCCTGGATAAGTTCAGAGAATTGGGAACATAGCTGAGCTACGTCGTCGAGCGAGCAATTCAGGGGTACGCGAATAGGTGGTCGAGTGTGGAGAACGATGAGAGCGTCGCAGGTGTATTTGCTTGCATTCACGACGATCACGGGACCACATTCCGCGGCTTGTTGGAGATCCTCGAAACGCGGAGGCAACAGGAATCGTGAGAACCCATCCTGACGCCGAATTTCGTTGACCACAGATTGCCATTCCTCCTGAATCCGCCAGTATGGATCCATTCCCTTTCTTCTACTCCCTTGAGCATGCTTTCTGAGGTTTGCACTCAATTGGGTGAATTTGTTCCCAAGCTCGTGTCCGTTGTTACTCTGACTCTCCAACGTAGCTATAGAGATGTCGAAGCGGGCGAGTTGGTTCCACAGGATCCCTCGGCCTTGCTCTAGAACCCCGACAGCCATCTGGAGGTCACCCCACCTCAAAGCACATGAGAATGCATTGTTGGCTAGATCAGCCACCCTTGCTTGCATTGTCTCATGCCGAGAGTCGAGTGAAGATTGCATGGAGGTAAGATGATCCAGGGTATTGAGTGATGTATGGTAGGCCTCCAAGACTGACAGATGGTTGTGCTTTTCAGCATCCTGGACCCAAGCCTGGGTTGCATCCCACAAATCCAATGAAACTGCTGGACCACAGCCCTTCAATAACCTGTAGGTTTCAAAAGCCTCTTGTGGTAGGGGAGCAGAATGGTCTAAAGGGTCATGGTGAAACCTTTGTGAGGGGGTATATGGAAGAAGTATGGTTTGTGCCAGTGCCTCAATAACTGCGGCATGCATGCTGTGATGGACTGGATAACAGTCCAATGCCTTCTTAAACAAATGAATTGCTCTGAGCCAATCAGAATGAGTTTTTGTCCCTTTATAATGATACCTTAATGATATTGCAAGGTTACTAAGAGCAAGTCCATGATTTGGATGGCCTGGTGGGCAGAGTTCAAGTCGCTTTTCTTCAAGATCAATGACTCTACTCAAGTCACCCAGATTGTGCTGCTTGCCATAACGTGACTGCAGAGATATTGCAAGGTTCCCAATAGCACTCTCATAGTCTGGGTGACCTGATGGACAAATGTCAAGCCTTTTTTGTTTCATTTCAATGGCCCTGTTCAGGTCTGTCACATCCCCCTTTATATTGAAGCGCCTCTGCAGAGATGATGCAAGGTTCCCAAGAGCTGAAGGATGGTCTGTGTGGCCAAGTGGACACAAATCAAGTCTCTTTTGCCGCATCTCTATGACCCTATTCAGGTCTGTTTCATTGCCCTGAATGAGGTGGTTTTTCCATAAGGATGCTGCAAGCTCTCCAAGAGCACTAGCATGCTCCGAATGGCCTGGTGGGCAAAGATCAAGCCTGGTCTGACGAATTTGATTTGCCCTATTCAAGTCTGAGATGTTACCCTCTAAATCATGACGGAATGAAAAGGATCTTGCAAGATCATTCAGGGTATCAGTATGGTTTGGGCCCATAGGGCACAGATCCAGCATTGCCTGTCGCAGCTCAATTTGGGTGGACACGAAAGCCACATTTTTGAATTGATCACGGAACTTTGACAGCCTTTTGCCAAAATTTCGCAGAGCTGAGAAACAGTCATGTCCATCTGATGCAACCTAATGCTGTGATTCAATAATTTGTGACCATGACTGCAACATAGGGCTTACCAGCTTATGACAAGTTGTACAGGTCATGGACAGAGTCTCATAACCATCATGTAGTCCAACTACACTGTCTAGTATAATGTCAGTATCTAAGTCACATAGACAGAATGATACCATTACTCACATTGCCATGTATTGCCAGACCCCAATAGACTGGCCACATCTGCAACAATTTGATTACCCAATGGTTGTTTGTCCCATTCAGGGGTGAGCTCCTCTGGAAGTATGCATATAGCTATTTCACAAGTAGCAGAGGATGATGCTGTGCTGTGGGGTAAAAATAATGAACAGCCATAGGTATGAAGCATACTATGAAACCTACAAGAGGAAGGGGTGATTCCATGTTACTATCAGACCATCCTCTGATAGTTCTCCAGAACATGTTATTTTGGTTACATCATCGATGCCAACAGTGACACGGATGTCTTCATTTGGAAGGGGAGTCGAGAGGATCAGCCGAGAAACTACACGAACAGTGAGCATCCACAAGCATGCCGGTCAAGGAGCAGGGACGTACCTGTGATTTGGAAAGTAATTTTGTCGGAGCTGCTGTGGCTCATTGGAGAATGACAGGATGGGTGCGGCGAAATGCAGGTTGATGGGACGGAAAATCGGGCAGAGAAGATGCCACAAAAGTATAGGATGGAGAGGGAATGGCGGTGACGAAATAGGGATCGGAAAGATGAGACAAATGGGTGAGACTTGGGTGGGCAAGACGGTGATGGGACAAGGTTTGGAGCGGAAGAGATGGCGAGATGTGGTAAAGTTCTGGATAGATATAATTCACGTCAAAGAACGAGGACGACTGGAACTTCGGTGGACGGGCAGGCAATGGGACGAGGGGGGCTAAAAGGCAATACAACTAGGGAAACGACGAGACAGGGACAGGGGAAAGCTTCTGGTTGAGCAGAGCTAGTCGAGGGGGTGTGACGAGATGGAACAGCAAGCGGGCGAGGTGGGCAAAGACGGGGAGCAGAGAAGACCTTCGAGACGAACTGAGATGGGGAGAATCAAAAGGCAAGATGGCGAGAGGCAGAGGTAGACGGGAAGGTGGTGGAATTCGATGGGCAGAGACGGAAGAGCTGGAGGTACAAGCTTGAAAGGGACAGGCAGGCGAGAGCAAAACGTAGCGGCCAGAGTTAAGCGGAGGAGGCAGTTAAGAACAGGGAGACAGCAGACGAGAGAAGAGCAGAGACGAGACTGGCTGAGACAGAGCTCGTTAGATCAGAGACCGACGATAGAGTAGAACCCGTATAACTCACAGGAACAGGGCAGAGCACGGTGGATACAAAGGCAGGTGCAAGAAGATCGAAGAGCGATGGATGAAGGATGGCGTACGAGGACAGGAAAGGTGGGGAGTGTAGGATGCGAAATCGGAGAGGTGGAATTCAACAGTGCGGGGCAGAGGCACGCGAGGGGAAACACAAGGAGGCAGGGGGATGTAGTAGGCAGGAGCGGAGGGGGGAGATGGGAAGAAGCGAGCACTGGAATGGATTGGGTGACGAAGTAATCGCTTCACCCACAGGTACGATATCTCATTGGGTAGAAGCGTATCAAGATACCTAGGAAGCTCCGTTAGTGGAACCGAGAAAGGTCATTCACGGTGGTCAGAGGCCGCCGAAATACTTAATCTTGGCATATAATTAGTCAATGGGATTAATCAAACACGAACCAAACCAAAAGGCGGACGGAGATGTCACTGAACAGGGAAGAAACCCACGACGCCCAGGGAACGCCGATGGAGAAAACAACAGTAGCCGCAGTACGACGAGGTGCATACATACACCTATTGGCCTACAACGTTACAATTGTTGCGACTGTACAACCATTAGTGCACCGCCAGTCAAAACGATTGCTCTGGCTCACTGCTATTACTGAGGCGTTGAAAGTCGTGCTGCAGATTGTCGCTCAGCGCGTCAGCAGTGAACTTACCGACTTCTTGGAAATTGCCAAGCAGTTGCGCACCCAGTGCCCACTGTCAAGGAGAGAAAGCTTTCTCGTAGTCCAGGGCCCCCGGAATCACCATATTATACCATGATATACTTAGTCAGTGAGCCGGAAGCAAAGCCTTGTTCGAGTAGGTCTCGGGCAACAATTACACAGAACATCCACACCAGACCCAGCCGATACGAGCAGAGAATCAAAGATCATAGCACCCAACGAGACGATACACGACATGGGAAACCTCTCGCTCCGCCGAAGCTCCTCACATATATCCAGACGCCCTACGTCTACCGCAGATTAGATGTCTATGCACCCCACACCCTAGGCAAGACGTGCTACGCCAAGCCCAAGTCTGCCGCTGCACACCTGTCCCATCAATTCCGCACAGAAGCTAGGCTGTCCTGAGCCTTTGGGGAACGAGCTAGGTAATTATTCGCTCTCCGAAATGAGTGCAACAATCATGCTAATTGGGAGATGAGGTCGGAGGGTTAGCGTGAGGCAGGGGAATACACACCGGTACAGGTAATAGAAGAAAGACAAGAGGTAGAAGCCGAGTTTCATAAAGCTCTCTTTCTTATGTCCAGAGAGCGTGCGGAAGATTTCAGTGGCGTCATACATGTGGTTCTTGTTTCGTATCCTGTTCAAGTGTAATGAAGACCAGGAATGAACACACGATCAAGGGACACACTTGTTGGCATTATAGAGCACAAGAGGGAGATTGAGTAAAAATGCAACCCATTGACCCGAGAGTAGGAAAAGAATGGTGAGAAAAGCATGAGCTATGTTTTCCGGTAGAACAAACTAGGGGTTACATATTGTGAGTACGCGGAGGACAACCAGTCGTTGAATTACCTGGTTGAGCTTGTTGCAGAGATCTATGGGATTGATGTAGTCGCATTCGAGATCAGAGAACATGATGATCTATGTTGCATGTCAGAATACCCTTTTGAGGTGGACCAGTTCCGGGTGACGTACGAAAAAGACCATGGTGAAAAGAAGTCCGGCGGCCATAAGGACCGAGAACAGGAACAGCCAACCTGTGTGATGGGTGAATAGGACGCAATACTTAAGAACGTGATACGGCCAGTGCCCTAAGAAGACGCACCAGCTCCACCCATATCGTATCAGCTTGGCGATTCGAGTTCGTTGAGAATGAAAACGGCCGCGTGGGGTGTAGCAGCTACGCGTCTTTTGATGGTCAGGTTTTGTGAAGGTCGAGTTCACGGTTGTGTGTGGTGTCGACTCAGGTCGATTTCAAGTTTGACGCATGCTCCCGTTTTCTGCCACACGCCAAACAAGCGCACACAGCGGTCTTGAGGTCGCGTCCAGCTTCGCCGCATTTTCTTTCCCCAACTACCATCATGTCCCTCTTAGCCCGTCTCTCCACCACTGACGGTGGCCCCGTACGTCCAAAGTCTGCAAATCGAACCTCGCCCTATGTGCGTACTATACGATTCGCATCCTCCAAGGCTGTCCATTGAAAAATAAAATAAAATGTCTATCCTTGGCCCTCCACGCGTGCGCTCTTTATCGCTGTTAGGCCCGCCCCTCTCGACCCCCAAAAGGCGATTCGGACGCACCATGGTCCCATGACTTGTACGAAGACCCAGACAAGCCTTCGCTCTCCTCTCGATTGTCCGCTTCTGCCGCCGTCCCACGCAAACCCGACTCCCCCCTCGTCCAACGCGCAATCAGAGAAGCCACTGCTGCAGGTGGAATAAGCATCAAGGGGGCAAGCACTAGCGCCAACGGCAACGTCGTGCAGGTCGACGGTCTCGTGAAGGGTACCACTCCTGCCGATGTCGAGGTGTGTCTTGTACCTTTCTCATTTTCGTGCCTTTTTCCGATATGATATCCAACAGGCCATCTTCCGGCGGTGTGGTCCTATCATCGCCTCTGACCTCGTGGCCAACCAAGCGTCTGAAAACGTGATTGTCCGACTGACCTTCAAACAAGCTGCGCATGCTGCAGCTGCGGTTTCCAAATTCGATAAACAACCTGCAGATGGTCGTATACTCCGCGTCATGATCGTAGGCGTACAGTCTGTCGGTCTCTCTAGAAGACTTGGCGGTGTGGAACTGGTGAACGAGAACGGGAGCGTTGATGTGTTGATGGGCGCAGATGATGATGCCGGATCGTGAGTTCTCTTGGATCCGTCCCTGTGAGCTCTACCCAAGTCCATTTCTGCGAACAGAAAATTGCGCTCAGATTCAATCATGAATTTGGATCCTCGTGCCACAGTTCTTGTCGCACCGCCAGGGGCGGACCCCAAGGCGCATAATCATCAGAACAACACGCGACCAGAAGTCCAGCGGTGGCAGCGTGGCGGAAGGAGGGGTGGGCGGGGTCGACGTGGTGGGGCAAGCGCCGGTGCAGCCATTATGGACCTTGATTGAATGAATTGGGTCATTCGGATTATTATGTCGGCTCACTTGAACACCTTGGGATCCGTTACAAGTATCACCACGCTAGCTCCATCCTCTTGCGCACATCTCAGTATTTTACAGAATTGTTATGTATTTGTTGTGCTTTGATCTGGTGGTACGTGTGGTTTGGCTAGAAACCACCATACCCGTTTTAAAATTCGACCTTGCGTACTAGGACGAAGTTGGATCCGTATCTGGCACTTGACAAGCGGCGTTGTTTCTTGTCTCGATTCTAGAGCAAGGAAGAGAACACATTGCAGGTGCTTGGAGACCCGCGTTTACCTCGGACTGGCAACGCCAAGAGGGCTCGACTCCAGGAACTTATCATCGATCTCTCTGCCGCATCGCTTGGACACGCTGGTTTGAAGACTTCGCTTCAAGCTGCCACAAGGTTCGAACAACCCGCCAAGGAGTTTGGACTTCGCACTCGCCGCCGGAAGGCTCAGGCTTTTGGTAGAAATGGATCGTACGCATATTTGAATGTGCAATGCTGGTTCTGGACCTATCTCTCGGGAGCCGACTCTCGCTCGGCGTTCGGTGGCATGTTCCATTCGCTGAACTCATGCCGAATGCCCACTAGTTGGTCAAAAGTACGTGAGTAAAATACTGAAATTAAGAGACCATTGACCAACTACTACCAGCTACGTGACAGTTACTATTTCGATTCTGAATTTGGTTTGTACGTTTACGAGTGGCGAGTGCAATGCACAGTACGAAGCGGGACGGCATGTTGCCCGATTTCTATATCCCCCAGCATTACGACCGTTGCGTTGGACGATCGTTTGACGGCGGCTCATTCTGACCTGGATTCACCACAGGTGCGCTACTAGTCCGAAACGATGACCACTGGTGCGATCATATCGGCTGTGGTTCATTTGCCTTAAAGCCTGTCCCACCTGGCCACGACTGTACCCGCCATTCTTTTCTCTCAAAATCGTCACTGATCCTGTGCGGTCCTTCGCATCGGGTATCGTTCTCACTCGTCCAGTGAGTGTGATACGTTAGCCTTCACTACATCCGGACTGATGGTGCAAACATCCACACCCATCCTTTGTACAGGAATGTCACACCTTTTATTTTGGCCTACCACCTCGTTTTTCTACCCCGTCGGAAACACCTCGGCAGTCTGCTTGACCGAGAATCTGTCCCCTGAAAGCAAGGCAGACATCCTGCTTCTCGCATGTGGGGATCCCAGACATATCTTGTACACCATATACGCCAATGAGATAAATCCGTTGACGTGTACGTGTCATTTCGCTCAATGATTTGCCGGACCTGACGCTCCGTAGCTCTGCGGACGTTTGACATCACTTGTTGCGACGTGGACGTCGCTATACTCGGTGAGGCTCATTCATCCGCCCTGTTCGTCTCTTGAGCGTTCCCACTAATGCATTACAGCGCGTAACGCTTTACTGTTCACCCTTCTCGCCGACGATGGCGTGCTCGATAGGTTGGACAACTTGTGGAACCTCTTCTACCACATGTTTGTCGACCAGACCTCGCTCTCGATACTTTTCGAACAATGTCGTAAGCTCGTCGCTTTGGCGGAAAGCGTGGAGACTTGGAGAGCTGGCCCATATGGCCACTTCCTCACTGCCTGCGATGCTGCAACCCTTGGAGAGCTTCGACGCGTCTGGACCACGTACCTCGACACAGCAACCCTCTCCTCCAAACAAGTAGAGCGCTTCGAACAGCGCTTCGTCGACGGCATGAAAGAGATGTCACGAAAAAGAGGATCCGGAGGGACTACGACTGCAGCTCGTTCCGCGGGGCCCCTCGCGTTGCACGTAGGGCAAGCTGTCTCGCGCCAATTTAGCAGTTATTGGTCCTCCGGGGTTACTACCGACGACAGTGCACAAGGCCAAAAGCGACGCCTGACCATCAATCCCACTTTTGCTTTTTCCATCAACGGGGACAAGTTTACCGTACACTACGGAACGGATCCCCTCACCGGGTTCCATCTCGCGGAGACCTTCGCGTCGGGCAAGTTTACCCGTCCTGATGAGCGTATCCCGTCACACGAGGTGGTACGCGTCGCCAAGGACCAGTTTTCACGCTGGTGTACGTCTGTGAGCCAGCGCTTGAAGGGCAACAACTCGTTGCCTACATTCGTCATCCGAATGTTTGCCGGCGATGCGTTGATGCTCTGCCAAGCACTCAAGTATTGTGAGGTGACACGGTCCCCGATCACGCCGTACAATGTCGCTGCGTGGCGACTGTCCACCATCACGCTCGACGACCACTATTATGGGCGCAATGCGCTATCGCCGGCGCCACTGTCGTTCAACGTGATCGACACGTCGAATATTCTGGATCACGCCGGACTTGTCAATGTCCTCGTCGTCACGGCGCCGCTCCTGTGCACAACACATTCGGCGACGCTGTATACCGAAGCGCTTCTCAGGACACCGGGCGACGATCCATCTCAGGCAATCCTGGAGCACATTTGTGGCGACCTCCCGACCATGGCCCTCCTCTTGGGTATCATCCCCTCGACGTTTATATCTCAATTCACCACACGTTCCAATGTCTACGAAATCCTGACAATGAAGGACGACACGAAACAGTATTACGAGCGGTTGGCCTGGAAGGCGATTGGGCCCGGAGGACCAAGGGCACCGCATCAGTCTGACGACGTGCCGACATCTCCCCAGCGCCTATGCTTTCCCCCGGAAGACCTCGCTTGCTTTCTCTTTCGCGTCTATCTCCACATGTTCTCCGACGAGGACGCCAGGTCCCGATCCCAACTCCTCTCCTTGTCGCTTGAGCCTATGCTCCGGGAACTACAGCGCTCCGGCGTCTTGCACTACAATCGCCGCTCCTTTGCCCTCTTCGTGCATTTCGTGAAGACGAGGGTAGAGACGGACTGGTATCGCGCGATGGATCTATTTGAGGACTTAGTGTTGGCCGATGGGCCGTTGATCACGGGACAACATGCGTACCAAGAACTTTGTTGTCAACTCCATCTCCTTGGTGTATACACCACCCAGTGGCTGTCTCCCCCGGCTCTCTACCGTCTCCGGTACGCAGGCGCCACTCCGGACAATAGCGACCTCGGACCATTCCGCGACTGGACTCGGCAACATATCCCGTCGGTCGTCACGCTCGTGCTCGTCGTTCCCCGAGATGCCATCGCGAGACTCGAGCCTGACTTTATGGCCGTCGGGACCCCAGTGTTGCAATGCGACATGCACGACGGGCCGCGTCAAAACTGGTTCGCCGTCACCTCGGCCACGTTCGGGTCGCTGCGCGTTTCCGGCACAGGCGAGCACCGGATAGGCGTCGTGATCGAAGGCGACGCGGCCAAGACGACGGGTACAGAGACCTCTGCGACGCAACCGCCGTGGCGGACCAGTGCGCCGATGATCATCACCTTTTCGGTCTCGTCCTTGTCCGTGATGGACTTTGCCCGGAACCCGAGGGCCACGGTCGGTTTGGTGTTGCGTACCACCGCAGGGGTGACAGCCAAGTTTGCAGACCGACTTGGGTTCAATTTGACGGTGTTTAGGACACAGTTGGCGGATGCGGAGCGTGTGTTCGTGCTGGCACGGCGTCCCGTCGTGGGTACGAGCATCAGCACCAGCACGGGCAGGGGTGCGGGTGCGAGTGTGGGCGCGGTTATGGCTGGTCACTGGCAAGAGGGCATGAGGGGGGGATTATACCCGGAGCAAGCCACTAGCGACCCGGATATGCCTTTCACGAACGCAGACGTACAGGTCCAGATGAACGACATGTCCTCTGCTGTCCAGTCCCTCACCGTACGCATCGACGTCACGGATCCCAGTGCACGAGCGGCCCTTGCAAACGCACAGACAGTTCCGACTGTCAGTTCGGGCTCGGGGTCGCCGCGAAGCCTCAACGTCCGCGTGAAGATAGGGACACACATTTATACTGTTCAGTTCCCACTTCCTGTCGATATGGCGCGTCTGAGACTGCGTATTGCGAGGCAGTCGTCGTATATCGAGGTAAGTCGTGTTGGTGCTTTTATGCCAATGTCGCAGAGACATGGAATTCCCATCGCATCGTTGACGTTGACGCCCTGTCCCTGTCCTTTGTCCAGGTCGTAGCGCCTCCCGCTCCGTTCGACGTCCGACCTGAGCGCGATCTCTCGAACCGGTTCGCATCCTTGTCCCTGGGCCCCAACGACAACGGCACCCCGACGCTGGGGAGCATCCACCACATCAACCTCGACCGATGCCCCGCGTTCAAACTGCCAAAAAACAAAAACCCGCTCAACTGGTGCCAGGTGCACCTCAGCCTCATGTTATCAGCGCTCGAGAAACAGCGTGTGCTCCGCGCCGGGATCGGATCGCCAGCAACAAGTCACACCCCGGGTGCGCTGGTACACGTCAAACAAACGCTGTTCCTCCTTTTACGCTCTGCGGCAGGCGCGGATCCAGATGACCAACGCCCAGGAAGAGTATTCGCGCTGTTCGACACGTCGCGCAAGGTGCCATATCTCTATATCGTCGTTGCACGCATGTGTTTGGACGTTGGATCGCACACGGTCGTCGCGGACGCGTTCGTGGCGCTAGGTACACCTGCTGTGCAGGCGGCGCTGCGTGATGGTCGTGGCCAAGGACCCCGGCATTCAGATGACCTTCAAGCTGGGATCCGGTACATTGCAACGGATGCAGACGAAACCGCGGCATGGTTCCATCTCCTCCCGCGCCTGACTGAACGGTGTCGGACGTGGCCGCACAAGACGACGTGCGCTTATCGTACCTCGAAGCAACACCAACAGAGGCCCGGTGAACACTCGTGGGGAAGACTGGGTCCGCTGTGTACGTGCGGCGCAGGGATAGGCACCGAGGTCTTGCCAAGGCAATTCGAACGGGTCACACCGCACCTCACACGAGCGGCGTTCAGTCCACTCTTTGCGGTGCCGTACTTGGAGGAGGTAGACGTGCCTGTGGGCGGCCCGGTGACGGGGATGGGGATGTTTCCGGAAGATGTGACGCGCAGTGCCTCACCATTGGGACACGACCGGAACGTCGTCGGCGTGGAACATCGATGTCGGTCGTGTAGCAAGGTGGGTGGTCTCACGTGCAGTCGGTGCAAGCGTACGCGGTATTGCTCCAAAGAGTGTCAACGTGCGGACTGGAAGGCTCACAAGAAGGATTGTGAGAGTGTCTTTTGAGTCGGACTAGTGCGGGTCGAATCTGGCATAAGGGGGCATTTGGGTAGCTCCTCTAGTTCAGCGCGTGCTTATGTAGGATCTCGACGTATACTTGCGCTTGGAATTCCGCCCCTAAATATTTAGTAGGAGTATAGTCGATACGCTTTTCAATTGCAAGTTGACAGAGTTGGGGACTCGGGAACGGGCAGACTGAACAAAGACAGATCCAGGAGACGATGACGAACGGCCTGGATCATCAAGGACGGAGGACAGAATTTTGCACAACTGTTACGACTGCAACCACTTGAAGAACGGATCTACATACAGTGCGCTTGCAACGCGGGCCTGCCCAGTCTGCGCTGGCAGGATGACTAGGCGGACTGTCACCCGAAGGTGAGCGTCCTGTGGACAATTACTGCTAGAGACGCTGGCCACTTACTACTTATCGACGCAGCGGTCACCCTTTTCCGAAGATAGGGGTCCCGGTTTGGCGTCGTAGTGGAGGATTAGGGGGCGGGACAATAGCGACCCCGAGCCTGCGAAAGCTCTCATCAAGGGGCTTCCCT
>JBBPNB010000431.1:0-18491 GCA_038090635.1 Rubroboletus satanas
CTTGCGGGCGTAGCGCCATAAGGTGCAATACCTAGTGGTACCCGACAGTAATGCCTAGGGCTAAGGTAGTCTACCCATCTCGGTTCCGTAAAGCCTGGTGACACCGCACTGGTGAGCTTTTAGTACGCGATCTTCTTCATGGTGTGTTGTTGCACCCATATTAATATTATAAGAGTTAGGAGTACTGAGCACTGCAGTTAAACGAGCAGTGCTAGCGAGACAGTAGGATCTTCAAGACTTCAGTGTCCAGATGAAGAATAAATGCCTACTAAACCTAACCCTAACGTGAGCGGTTGATGTCACAGCCCGATCATAATGACTTACGACTTTGGGTTTTAGCCTAAACTAAGACTAACCCTAAATGCTAACCGGCTAACCTAAACAGGCACCCGCCGGCATGTCGCCTTGTCACGTGATCGGATCAACCACCCGGAAGATGCCATACCCGGTCCGGCCCGATATCCGAAGGCCTCGACCCCCGGCAATTTTTAGATACGGCAACCCGAACGGACCGCCCGGATTCCGCAGGGTCCAGATTTAGATCTGAGACTCCGTCTCCGGCACGGACTCCCGCCCCGAGGCCTTATCGTAACAAAAATGGCACCCGAAATTACCCGACGTTAATTTTGGTGCGCTTCTTCCGCGACGCTCCGTTTTTATTAATATACCGCACTCGGACTCTCCCGTATAAATACAGGGTAAGTCTGCGGAAATTCTTTTCACTTTCGCCAGAGGTCTGATGAGTCACCCGACGAAATAGGTGGTGTTGGTACAAACGGGCCAACACCCTATAACCTATCTGGCACTTATCCCCAACACACTAGCTCCCTCGCACTGCTCGCTTCGCTCGCAGTGCTCGGTCCCCCTAACCTGACCTCAAGGACAAAGTCAAGGGGTACCTCGGGTTCTTGACTGAACTGGTACCAAGGGTGGGTCTTGATGGCATCGGTGGGGCTGGCGATGTCCTGCCATCTTGGCCACTGGCGACGGCGGACGTTTCGCATGACGAGCTCCGGATCTTGAAATTCGATGGCGGCGGCGATGGCGACGGATGGGATGGCGACGCCCTGCTGGGCAACCTTGGAAATCCTGGTCTGGAAGTGGTTAATGGGATGAGAAATTTGGGGACGGAATTCATGGGAGAGAGAGAGAGAGAGAGAGGTGGACTGCTTACCACGGCATGGAAGATATCCTGGCACACGCCCCCCCAAACGTGACCTTCGCGGCGGACAAGCCTGTCTAAGGCTTGGTTGATGAGGAGGGTCTCGCGAGCGACGGTGGCAGCGGCGGCGGCGAAGGCAGAGTCTTGCTCTTGGAAGGACATGGCAAAATGATGTGGCACGATGGGAGGTGGGAGTGGTGGTCACCGGCAGCGTTGGCGTTGGCGGCGGTGACAGTGGAGGAAGGTAGAGAAAACGGTGCCGGTGACTGAAAGGAAGCTCTGAATCATTATTATTACGGCAGTAATCGGCAGCTGGCCACTGAAGTGATCGAAAGGGTGAAATTGTGAGAGCCATTGTGTGAGTTTAGTGAACAGATGGAGGCTCCGGTGTGTCAGGACAGATCTGAGCACAGCAACCCGGTCAGCGTCAAGTTCACCAGTTGAGTTTGCGGGGTGGGTCAGGCTGACAATGATGACAGGAATCGGGGTGAGGTGGTGAGTGACCATCAGCAAGCTGGTCTTTGAGGGGGTCACGGGTCAGCGGGGTTGTTATGCAAATCGGCGTGATGGGATAAGTGGCGGTGGATCGGTCACAGGGGGTTGAAGGTTCTGGTAGCAGGGAATGAGGAGGTATATAGATATACAGGAACTGAGTGGGTATAGGTAGTAACTAGGACATGCATGGGGAGATATAGCAGGACATAGGGGAAGAGTGGACAGCGGAAATGGTTACGTTATGTCCCCGGAGGGACGAGGGGACGGGGAGGAGACAGTGGAAATGGTTACATTGTGTCCCCGGAGGGACGAGGGGACGGGGAGGGGACAGTGGAAATGCTTTACGTTATGTCCCCGGAGGGACGAGGGGACACAGGGAGAAAGGCTTGGGTTTGTGTCGGAGTATTGGACCCTGGAGGATCACGGCATGTCGGCTGGGCAAGCGAGGTCGGCAAGGGAAGGTCTGAATGCTCGGTTGCCACAAGCGAGGTCGGCAAGGTCGGCAAGACGAGACAAGCGCCGGGGACTGACGGCAGGCGGGGACAGGTTTCCACCCCCGTGGACGGCGAAACATATAGATAGCCTGATTGGACGTCAAAATACTCGGGTTTAGGAGGCAATGCGTCTTGGGCAAGTTACTCGGCGAAGGATAACCAATATGGTAAGAGTGCTCGTCGATGTCGGCACCTTGGAGTGGGGGGAGGGTAAACTGTGTATCTGGCAGGACAGAACCTTGCATGGAGTCGAGACCGTGCATGTGAAGGTGGTCGCGCGCGATTTGGACGAAAGCAGGCTCGGGTGGGGGGTGGCATGTTTGAATATCTGGGCGTGAAGCTGGCGCGAGAGCATTTGTACGCCTAGTTCATTGCGCTTAACTGTTTCCGTAGGACCATGTCAGTCAGTCGGACGAGTACATTGTACAATGCGATGCATACTGTGTCGAACTGAGTCTTTGCCTCCATCTATCTTTCGTTTGCTCGGATTCGTGCCCGCTTGCACTTTGGGTTGTTTCTGTTGTTCATCCTCATGTTTTTCTCTGATTTCTGTCGTTGTTTGAGAGGTGGGGATGGAATGTACAGTTCACGAACGAGGGAGCCTCCGGGACCTTCACACCGGCTCCCGTGCGCTGACATGAGCGTGGGAGTACAAAGCCACGGTACAGAACTCCTTTTCTCGAAATCTGACGAGTCCACATGCATAATATTGGTCGCTTGGTAGGACTGGAAATGTTTGGTGAAGGGTCACTGATTAGTATGCGTCCCAACATACTTTTTACCCATTTGTCGTCACCACAGGCTCCGGAACTCTGCTGCTGTCAGGTTCATTCGCCCGACTCAGAGTTTCGCTTGAGCATCTCGTCTCCGTTCAAATCGGCGCCGCTGATACTGTGTTCGGTATGTATCAATCATCAGGATTCCCTAAGTGCTCAATGAGTGCGCTTTCCTGATGGCCTCTTCAGATGTCGGAAGAGACGATGTGTATTTCAGAATCCGTGGGAACGGACACGCGTGGAGATATTGTTTCTCAACTCTTTCAACCACAGGGATGTGTGCGTACGGTTTGCCAGACAGGAGTATGTTGCAATGTTGACCATTCACCAAGATCACAGCAAGTGGCAGGCCATAAAAATTCATTGTCGGAATAGGCCGTGCTCGGTCGCTCTCACGAAGGACGGGAACCAAGTCATAAGCGGGAACAACGACAGAACGCTTCGACGATGGCAAATTGACAACGGCCGGGAGACAGGCAGTTCCGTGAGGACAAGTGGTCGCGTGTATGGTATCAAGATGTCACACGATGGACGATGGATAGTGCTCGCCGAAGGACGGATGGTGGTAGTGCGGGATGCGAGAACGAATGCCAAAGTACTGGAAGTGGGAGAGCACAAGGGCCAGGTCGGTGCGATCGATGTCTCCGCAGACTCGACGAAGATCGCTTCAGGGTCGGACGACGACACCACATATGTCTTCTGCATCACCACCGGGAAGAGACTGCTTGGTCCACTTCGACACGACATCGACGTTATTGGGGTCAAGTTTAGCCCGAGTGGGAACCACATTGCCACTGCCACGCCAGTCTCGGTCCGTGTTTGGGACACGAAAACCGGCGACAAGCTGATTGATATCCCTGTCATCTCCGTTTCCTTTCCAACTACGCCATTTGCATGGTCGAGTGATAGCAAGTGTCTCTTTGCAGCGACGTCCGGAAGGGTCACATGTATCGACGTACCCACCTCTGCATGCTTAGACTCATGGTCACTCCCCAAGCACGGGACGAAGCCCCCCTTGCTTGTCAGCAACGGGAGATTTATTGCATGCTACACGGGTACATCAATCTTGTTCCTAGACGTCTTATCACATAACCAGGTCGGTTCCACCATCAAATTCTCCGTTGATCTTCGTTCCATCGCGCTTTCATCCGATGGTGGCTCCCTTGCATGTGGCAGGGTCGACAACACAATCTCGGTTTACGCTCTCAGTGGTATCCTTCCACAGTATGTCCTCCTTGATGTAAATACACATCTACATCCACTACTCGATCAATCGTCTGATTTTTCAAAGCCAGCCCATTCCCTCCCGTTGATGAACACCAGTGACGCGGTGTTCAAACCATGGATAGAATACGACTCAGTGAACGCGGAAGCAACGTTGTCCAAGGAAATTATGTCTTCGAATCCTAGCCACAGCACCTTTGCCAACCGTGCTCTTGTGCGAACGCGTCTGCATCAGTGGAGCGCTGCCGTTGTTGATGCCACACAGGTAGTTTTATATGCTATCTTCTGTTTCCAACTTGCACTCATGTATAGCATCCAAGTCCCTTGTTATTCAGCCATCGCCAATTGGCCACATCGCAATGACCCTCGCGCTTGTCGGCCAAAGCAAACAGGATCTCGCACTTGAAGCCGTCAATCTCGTCTTTCGCGATTGCGATCCAAACGAAAGCAGTTTTCTCTTACTCATAAAGGTCTGTGCTCGGCTTGTTGGACTTCATCACCAGTTAATCGTATCTCGCACAGGCCATCCTGTTGTTCCTGTGCGAAAAACACGAAGTTGCAATTTCGTGCATACACGACCTGATGTCAACTACAGATAGCATTACGATATATTGCTGCATCCAGGCATGTCGTGCATTGATATTCATCACGAATGTGGCTACTGATGTTTCATCAAGGTCCTCGCAAGCATGTACTTGCGACGCGGAGACTACGAGCGTGCCGTACAGACATTTCAGCGCGCCCCGTTTGCCGCCTTCTCCTTGACGAACGGTCATCTTGCGACCATCTCCCTCGTAAGTTTATAACAATATCAACATTTCGACGCATGCGACCATTTTGTCGACAGATATTTGGTTGGACTTTCCAAGGACTTGGAATCGCAATCTATCAACATCTATGCGAATCCTTGTATGCGGCGGAGCGCATATCGGATGGTGCAGAATCTCTTGTCAAGATGATCAACACATTTGGCAATGAGATCCATACGAGCAAGGCGAGCACGAACTGGGTCACTGGTGAGGTCTCCCGATACCAATTCACACAATCTGTCTTTAAACACTAGCCTGTAGATTTCACAAAAAAATGTGTCACAGCGCTTGAAAGAATCGGCGATGAAGCGACGAGGTCCGAGAAATACGATGATGCGATTGGACAGTATGCTTTTGCATTATCTCTCGATCCCCCAAGCAAGGAAGGTCTTCTCGTCAAACGAAGCAGGGCTCTGGCGGCGAGGGGGTTGTGGAGAGAAGCTTTGAAGGATGCCGATGCGGTATGGCTGTTCTTGGGCTTTGTTGGGCGGTTCTAATGCCTCCCAAGGCGATCGATGAGGATCCTTCCCCGGGAGGCCCTGGGGGTTATGAACCCAGACATTTGGCATTACATGGCATGCAACGCTATGATGAAGCCATTGACACACTTACCAGTATGCTATCGGTAATGAAAAGGTCCCCTGATCCAAAGGTCCGTGGTATGTATTCTGTTCTCCAAGTACACTTGCCAGGCACTGAGGACTTTCTACAGGAATGTGCGAGAGCTACGTCTCACCTCAGGAGACGATCAGAACAATTGACGCCACGATTCGGGAGATCTTCAAAACATGCCCACTCGTCCTTATCGATGTCAAGACGGGTCGTCTATGTGATGCAGCTGAGCGAGTGCGGATATTCAAAGCGGAGACCGCTTGCAAGGAGCTCGTTTCCTCGACAACCGTGAGACTGGATGAGGCACGCATCACACGAGTCGTCGCGAAATACTTCCAATACGTCATGCTCTCTCACGTGTGGGAGGGAAAGGAACCATCATTCCAGGATGTGAACGTGGTTAATTCGATCTGGGATTTGGATTCATCACCGCTGAACGAAAAGCTACGCAAGTTCTGCGAAGTGGTTCGGGACGGAAACGAGAATTCTCATTGGGCCTGGAGCGATACCTGCTGTATAGATAAAACGACAAGCACGCTACTCGACGAGTCGCTCATGTCCATGTACAAATGGTACGAAGACTCGGCGGCAACGCTCGTTTATCTTGCAGACGTGGAATCTCCGTCATCGCTGGGCGACCTCATCAAAAGTTTATGGATGACGCGCTCATGGACACTACAAGAACTCCTCGCACCCAAAGTCATCCGTTTTTACGATCGAAATTGGAAGCCATACCTTAACGACACACGTGCGAACCACAAAGAGTCCTTCGAGATCATGCAGGAAGTAGCAACTGCCACCCAACTTGCTCCCAAAGATATTGCAACATTCCGTCTGGGAGATTTTGGTGTGTGCGAGAAACTGCGACTCGCTTCGACCCGCAATGCAACTATAGAAGAAGATGTGGCATACTCCTTGATTGGCATCTTCTCGAGTGACATCCGGCCCCACTATGGCGAAAGAGAAGCTGCGCTTGGGCATCTCTTGGAGGAAATCGTAGCTCGATCTGGTGAAGTGACTGTGTTGGCCTGGACTGGCAAGGCATCAACGTACAACAGCTGCTTGCCTGCTTCCCTTGTGGTCTACAGTCAAGCAACGTTTACTGCCTCAACCATCGAGGCTGGCGACACGGAAATATGGGTGGCAGGACTAAGGAGCACATTATCGCCCCATAGAGCCAAGGCAATCTACGAGCCTGTTGCCCGTCTCCCACCCGCAAGTTTCGCCAACCGCCGTCTTCATCTCCCATGCATCGTCTTCCCCGTCAAGCGACTTGGCGTACAGCAGCTAGGGAGTAGCTATCTGCAAGGGAATCAGTACCTGGCCAAGGTTGAAGGACTGGGTAAAGTCAAAATTTCGACGGTGGATGTTCTTCCGTTGCAGGAACCACGAAAGGTCGTGTTTGTCCATCCGTGGATTCGAGATATATGTGGTGGAGATGTAGGGTTTCTATGGGCCGATGAATCGGATTCCAGCGACTCTGAGGACGAGGACGAGGACATAGTCGCAGACACAGACTCGACGCCACTCAACGCCGTGCCTTCGGCGCACGTGGATGCCTACACACGGGCATTGTTAATGATTGTCCGGCTCAGACAGCCGTTTGGTGCTTTAGTGCTTTTAGAACAATCGGATGGGTCGTTCAAGCGTGTCGCTTCGGAGAATGAGATCGTTGTGCAGCTTGAGCAGGATGTGGTATCTCTGAAAGACGTTCGGGCCAAGGTAGTAGAGGTGCGGTGATCGCCGATATGTAAACAAGAAAAGATGAAGTGTCGCTGTTCATGTACACGCAAGTACACATGTCGTGGAATCACAGGAGTCGCATTGTAAACCGGTGGACATGCCACAAGGACCCGGTTCATGGGCCGATACTTTCTTACCAGATAACTATCTAGAACGAAAGATAATATGTGAGTTTCGGTGGGCCTGTCTATGGAGTGAGCGTAGGAAATGCGAACTGAGCTACCTATAGGCTGCAACTTGAGTAAAAATACGATATAGGGCGTCGTTTCCCTGGAGGAGGAAAAAATGGAGGACAGTCAAAATTGGGTGATCAAAGTCCTGCTCTTGAACAGACCGATACAAATGAAAGCGGAGAAGAATAAAATACGAGAAATGTACCTACTCGAGGTCTATACAGGTGACACCCTACTCCACATGCTAAGCCGGGCTGCCAACAGGTCCTTGTTCGGATACAAAGGCTCCTGTGATATTTTACGGCTCCAGTGTCCACACCCCTGCAATGGTATATCACCCTCTGCAGGATTGGCTTTTCGCCCATGTACCACAGTATCGCAACCACACACGGAACGAGTATCTCGACGTTGATGTAACATATGATCGTCCATCCAATTGTTGAATGGTCATAAATCTGAACAAGAAAAAGGGATGGAGCAGTTATTGGATGAAAATTGCAAGAGAGTCATACCTGTCCCCAAACGATCGATCCCACTAACGGTCAAGAATGCATGTCAGCAACTGCACCACGATTCCGAAATAATGCGACGTCCGCAAGTCTGAGGTACTGACCTGTGTTTCCCAATCCAAAGACCATACTGAATGCGCCATACATGTGCGATCACCGGCCGCGGTGCCGTGCATCAGAATACACGACAATAAAAGCGAGACTATCCCGGGCCAAAAGCAGCAAATGAAACGGACACCCAACCTCGTCCATGACTCGCGTCACAGTCGCAAGCTCAACCATAATCGGCGAAACGACAGCGCCAATGAAGAGATCTGTTGGAACCATGTTGGCGCTCGTGAGTCGAGCATTGAAACAGGCTGGGCCGTTAGTTGAGGAAACAAACAAAAGGTAAACAACTCACTCTCTATCGCGAAGGACACACCAAAGAATACAAGTGAGAACTGTCTCGTTAAAGTGCCCCACCACGGGATCCCAGACACCAAGAAGGCAGCAGCGACCCATTCGGGGCCGATTTTGTCGGAGAGGTAACCTGCAAGTGGCGAGGGCTGGTAATATGCACAGGAAAGAAGGTTGTTATTAAGTTGAGTTCCTCGCGCTCCGATGGACAATGGAGAACAGACACCACCTACGTATTATCACTGGTATGATTGCGGCAATAAATACTAACCCCACCTTCGTAGAGTCGAGCCCCCATACCTCCTGTGTGTACAGAGGAATGGCGACGTCAACAGCCAGGAAGGCAACTCTATGATAGATTCCCATCGTGATGAAGACGAAAGACATAGTCGGAAGGGGAGAAGACCAGACTTACGAGAAGAAGAACACGACTAAGAATACTAGGAGTGAGCGGGGAGAGGTTATGAGGCGCCAGAAAACTAGGAGGATACATACATCCCCTATCTTTATATAAGGCTGATTAGTGTCAGTCTGAGGACTGTAGTCTAGCGTAGAAGGACTCGGGAGTTTGCATTGTTCAGTGGTGGTTGGAACGTTGACGATCCTAAATTCCGGGATGACATGATAGGTCACCGTGCCATTTGGAGGAGCATCATAGGCTGGGAATTGACTTTGTAGGTGTCTGGCTTTGAAAGTTCCCGGGGTGAATTAGCGACTTTTTTAGCCAAGTCATTTGCTTCGTTCTCATGGGACCGATCCTGATTCTGATGCGGCAGACCCCTCCACGACAAGTACTCGTCCCACCAAATCCACTGCGGGGAAGATCATCCCGACTCGAAAGACAAACGGGGCACGGTAGCCCTAGCGCACGTAGAGCGCACCACCGACGGGGGTCCAAGCAGATATCTGCGCGAACCGTACCGGGAGGAGAGCACGGAATCGGCCTCAGCGCTCAGCCACGAAATTACCCGACTTCAACGGAGCCACCGAGTGACTCGGTTTCGACGTTTAAACGTTCAAGACTGAGTAAATCCGAGTCATTTTCTCTCTACCTAACCCAATATAATAGCCCACAGGGACACCGACAGCGAAACCATCAACGTACCACCAACTAGATGCCTAGTTTGCCTCCACTTCCGACACAATGCCAGTGGATCTTCGATGCCAGTCGCGAACCACCTGTGTATACTCGGTTGGTCCTTACTCCATTTCGTTTCACCATCAGACTGATCGCGCTTACTTATGCCAGACCTTTGGTTGGCTCTGAGCTTTCCATGCAGAGATATTGGAATACCTTTGATGCGCAAGTAATCCTCTGTTTACCAACGTTATCAGAATGACGAACTTTGGGTCATGGGACCTCACTTACTAACAGAGATGGTGAAGTCTGCCTCGGTGTCAACTTTACCTCTTCACTGAGGACAGAGGAGCTAAAAGATCGTGCTCGGGGAGCTCTTGATAAACTCCGGTGAGAACATCTTCACGACGATTTTTTGTTGTACTTACGAGTACTCGATCTGAGCCTGAGACTAACCCGCACCTCCATGTCCTAGCTTTGTCTGTCCTATCATCGCCTGCACCGTAGAGGATATCGTGTCTCCACGATGGATATACACCCCATCCGCTGATCGTGAAGCATGGCTAAATCTGGCCCTTGTCGTCGAAGAACGAGGAGCATCACTCAACCCATCCGAGTTCGTTCAAAGTATCAACCTCAAACGACTACCCTACGCAGATGGGAATGGTACTACCATTATTCTCAGGGCTTACCTGCTTACAACCTCGGAAGAGGGCGACAATGACGGCAAGGAATATGGCCTATACTTTCATGGCTCTCACACCATCATCGACGCGGGGCCTGCACTCCATGCACTGAACCTAATGTGTGAATGGATATCTGATGAGGGCATGGGCATCAAAATAGAACCTTCGGAAGAATGGAAGAACCTTCCCGTTGATCCCATTACTGCGACAGGAGGGCCATCTGATGAATGGGCGACAGTCGGAACAAGGCTCCTGCAGGAGTTCGCAGAGCAGAACGCTCGGACTGTGGTAAGTTTGGTTCCAGTCCTCCCACGCTTCCTCTTGCTCCATAGTTTTAATGATATGGAACATCATAATATAGCCTTCTCATACCCTGGCTCCCCCGTCCCACCCATTGAACATGTCCGACCCACCGTTTCGTTACACCACAACCGTGTCGGAATCAGAAACGGCTGCACTCGTTGCGCAGACGAAAGAGCTAGGAGTGACCGTTTCGACACTGTTCCAAGCTGCACACTGTTTGGCACAGTTCAAGATGAATCCACTCCCTGATACAACAACTGAGGCCGATTTTTCAGCTGATTCCACAGTGTAAGCAATGCTTTTACCAAACACTTCCGTGTTGGATTCGTCTGACTCTAGTTCGTGATCCTTTACTCAAATCTTTGATATTTTCAGTGTGGCCCTTGAACGCTACATGAAACCACCCGTCAACCCGAGGACACATTTCATATCGTCCTTCAGTCTGATTCCGTTGCGCTTCTCGATGGCTCGGCCATTGATGGAAAGCAGCGAGAGGGGAAAACTGATCATGACGACAGAAATGCTCCAGGAGCGTTTTGACAGATATCTGGCTCATCCCTGCCTGCCTCAACTGTTGGCTGTGATGGAGAGCATGTCGCCGGCTGTAGTGGATGACAGCACTGAGCTTGCGGGCAAGGCGCAAGCGGAGGAAGTCCCAATACCCCCGTGGAGTTGCGCTTTCAATAACTTGGGCGTGTTGGAGAAGAGGCTGCGGACGCAACACAAGAATATCACTGTCGGGAGTGTATGCGTCGGAAATCGACTGAGGTCTTTCATGTAAGGCGTTTACGATGGTTGTTTCTACGTTCGCAGGGTCTTACCTTTTTTCTCTCTTCTCTTCTCTTCTCTCCTGCTTTCGCGTTACAGGACCGTTCACATGTGGACAATGCACTCGAAGCTTCACTTTCAAATTCAGGTGGGTAATTTTATGTGCTATCGCTACATCTGGCCCTCTCCATTGCTCATACATCATTCTGACCTGTCGTGATGTCAGGGCGCCACCGCCTGGGGAGAGGAATGCATAAAAACGATGTTAGAGGAAACGCTGAGGATCGGGTTCCTCGTCCTGGACGAATCGTGACGCGTGAACCCTAGACCCTCAGAGGGCCCGAACGTATCTCCAAAGGCAGAAATGATACCCCACATCCGCCTCTGTTACATCCCGTACTCGCCGATGGATCCCACTGGCAATTTTTACTGCAAGTATTCCAAATAGATGGTTGTACACTATCACCTTGTTGTCGTCGTTACCCTTTTGCACCTTCGCTATGCATTCTCAGGCGCGCAGCACATGCAGTATCTTGGTTTCCTATCCCCGATTGATTGATAAACAAATTTAATGACATTGACGATATGTTGGCCCTGGTCGCGCGGATTGCCAGACACGGTGATGAGTCAATGATTCGTCGAACAGACGTTCAGGAGATCAAACGTTAAAAGCAAGGCTGTGCTTAAACTTCATCCACGGTCAAAGTTCCCAGCCACTAACTATACCTCGTCGATATGATCAAACCTACTAAGTATATCAAGACAAATAACCACCCGAATCTAGACCGCTCGGGTCATCCGTACTAGAAGGGCCTGTAATCCACCCACTCCGGATCTGGCACTCGGCCTTCTGGTGGTTCTCCCGCGAGTCCAATGACAGAACCTAACCCTGAGTGATGTCATGCCTCCTGGATTATAGTAAACAAGCTCCCCCCTGGATGGCCAGGGAACACAAGCATGTCCGTGCGCCACTGCAGTACCAATGACGCAGCTATGCTTGCTCATGCTGTATGATGTATACCCGAAAGAAAACCATTGCCGACCCCGTCGTGGGGCTCCGTCCGCGTCAGACCCAAATCGCCTAATCGTTACCATCGATCAAGGTAGGATCCCCTAAAAGGGACAGCACAGAGTAGATTGTAGGGCGTATATATAATCCGCGTCTTACACAACGGCCAAGGCTCGCCGGCCATTCAAAGTCCCCGGAAGATGAATACTAGATCCAGCAAGCCAAACAAGCACGAGAATGCGGAGACGCATCCCGAGCGACACATGACCTGTTCGACAATCGTGCGTGTGAAAGAGAACAATATTAATATCACACCCACCATGACGTTCCCGAGTGAGTCGGAGCACCCGTCAAGCGCCTTGTTATCTGAGCTTTGCTCCACGAAGGACCCCACGGCCATCTTCGGCCGCCCGAGTGCGTCTGCGAAATATTATTGCGCCGCTCCGCATCTTCAGAACGACGGTCCAAGTCTCCCAAAGATGGTGGTCTGATGACACCATTTGCCGTTACGATGGCTCCAAAGTCCCTTTTTCGCTCGTTTGAAACACCCAGGAGGATGCTGAGTCCGAGTCTTGGACAGGTATGCAGCGCCGTGAAACTCGTAGTTCCGTGTCGAATGCCAACAGTCCAAGTCTCCCAAAGATGGATTCTGGTGGTCTGGTGGAACCCTTGCCGTTACGATGGCTCCAAAGTCCCTTTTTTGCTCGTTCGAAACGCCCAGGAGGATGCTCCGGGTCTTGAATAGGTATGCAGCGCCGTGAAACTCTCAGTTCCGTCTGATGCTATGCAGCGGGAGCTGGCTACACCTTAGCGGCGCGCGACGAACCGTTTCTTCGATGAGGACATAAAATTAGCACGAGCACAATGTTCCAAGCTCAAAAGGAAAGCATACCTGATGGAATAGCGGCGTAACCGCGTTCATCCGGTGTTGATCGTCGTCACACGAAACAAACCAAGGATGGAAATAATTGAATTGTCCCTGATTGATTATCCTGACGAAGAATCCCCCGGAATCCCGTCGACGCGCACAATCGTATTGAGTCCCCTCTCCGGACATCTAGGGACACGGCGATGTCAGATACGGTATGCACCAACATTCCTAGTCCCACCATCCAGGAATGCTGCGCACCGGGCGGACAGGCTCCCCTTCATTTGCCCAGGAATGGCATGTTCCAAGAAAGAATATATTCATCGCCTGTGTGGGGGCTATTGAGAGCGATGCAAGCGCAGTCACCGCGGTCGGAAGAATACCAGGAAAAGGAGACACCCGCATGAGAACAACACCCACATCGTCGGCGCTGCGCGCTAGATAGGCTGGGAAGGGGACCAGAAGAAGCCCCCCTCTCCCCGTGCGCCTATGCCGCCGCAGTGCCGCGCATCGCTCTGTATGGGTCGATCCGCACAGGAAGACACCGACATGGATACTTCCGGGGATCTCTTTCCAAATGCGGCATCCAATCTAATGAGACGGATTGTAAATTTCTGAGCGAAGCGCCAACAAGGCGTCGGTTTGTGTTAGAGCAGACCTGTGTCTCGGACATTCTTCCCGAGCCCAACAGAAGTACAGCGTTCGGCGGTGGTACGTCCCCCAGTCTGCTTCTCGCCGTCTATCAACGTCCCAATCACTTGTCGCTTTTGGACAGTACAGCCACGGGCGGCGGGGTTGCCCCGCCCCAAAAAATGCAGGGTATTGGGCTCGAATCGAGATAAGCCAGCCGTGACCCGCCCCTCTGGGGATGGGAGCAGAGAAGGCCAAAAAAGGGCAGAAATGAACGGGAAAGTGCGGGGGAGCCGGGGGCAATATCCGAAAGTAGACTGATTATGGAGGAGGTATTTTGGTCTACGAGCCATATTTGCGCTATGCCACTATGTGTTCACATCATATTCATATATCGGAGCGTATCAGCGGCGACCAGTGCGCATGTGAATGTGTGACCGCTGCGCACCTTCTGGGAGACTATTTGCTACCCTGGTGCCTCGGAGGCTACAATACCCTATGAAGATGACGGCATGGGATGTCAGAAATCGCCGCTGACGTGGGCAATGCGGATTGGGTATACAGCCCAGAGTCCGGGGTCACAAGCCAAGTCCAAGTTCCATATGGATGTCAGTCGAATGATCGCGTGACCCGCATATGGCCAAGACGACCCAGATAACAGTCATCCGCCCGATCCGACGTATAGCATTAATATTATTGTAATCGGGCGAATGCCACTCATGCGAATGTTGCACTCACCGAAAAGAGGCGTCATGAAGCTGCGGTATCGACCACGTAGGCTATCAACGCCTGTTGTACACCCGTGTGTGTCGGTGGGAAGCCATCATGTGAAAAATCCCCAGGATGAGTCGTCGAGTCCCCCGAACCGTCCAAAGAACTTGTGTCAGTCGGCACTCGTCCTTACACAGAAACACTTTAGTTTTGTGCTTGGAGGCAGTGTTGAACAAGCCTCTGGGCCCCTTGCAGGATCGCCCTACACTGCCACCGTCACTAATGTTGTTCTGCTCCTGAAAATGCTCGTCCTGGCCACAATTTGCGAGATAACAAGCCGTGTGAGAGTCATGTTTGCGAAAGTGTCGTTTCGTTGCAATGAGTGAGTCAGGTCGGCATCTTTGAAACCAAACGATGTGGATTGGTCGAATTCGAGACAGAACGGCCCCGAGAAAATCAAGCGTCGGTGCCGTATCTATCTAGGTGCCTCCGGACACCCCGACCTAGTTGCTGTGTCTCCAACGACGGTGATATCTCATTACCGCCCGTCTTTTCCCAGCCCCGAATAGGAATTAGTTTCGTGGAAGTGTACTCAGAAGGCGATACCGAGTCAACCGAATTGTGTCCCAAGTCATTTATACGAAAACCCGGGTCAGGGACTGCGGCAATGCACTCATAACCTAATGGAGGCTGCGCCCCCCGACGATAGACGAGTATATAACCAGCCCCTCGACCGACACTGAAGATCCCAACCGCAATCACAACCTTTCCTCACAACGATCATATCACCTGTTCTCACAAATCACACACCACTACCCTTTTTTTCCTCCCTCCAAGCTCTTATCCATAGAGCCGTTCGTCGTCATCGCGTCGTATTCGCAACTCTTTCGAGATGTCTGTCCCCAGGAAGCATGTCCGTTTCAATGAAGACAACATCTTTTACTCCCCCAAGTCCACGCCCAAGTCGACGCCCTCGCCGACGCTCTCTGAGTCGTCGCTTCCTTCATCTGGCGACTCGTCCGGGCCCTCTACCCCTCCCCAGAACAACTACGCATCGCTTCCCCTCCCCAATGGTCCCGTCGCCATCCATCCTCTCCTCGCGTTTCATCCCTACTTCCCACCCATCATCTACGACGCCTCTCTTCCTCCCCACACGCTCGCGCCCAACGTGCACGCGTCCCCCCTGAGTCTTCCCGCCAGGGTACTCGAGGAACCAGCAACGCAACCCAGCATGCACACCATGACGCTCGTCATCAACCAATTCCCATGGCGGCTGGTCATCCCGCCCACGAAACATTATGTTTCGATCCGCGACCTCCTCGAAGCATTGTATGGCTTCCTTCGTCAGCCCGTGCTCCCATCCGAGTACAACAACTTGCCCACGCAGGCACTCAAAGACGAGGTATCTATCGCGTTCCACGTCCGGTGTGGGCGTGCGCCGTCCAAGGGGGCCGCTGATGAGCAGTACCAAAAGGGTGTAAAGCGGGTAGACTTTTTGCGCAGCCGAACGCGGTTCATGGGGTTGTCGAGCACCAAGTTTGGACCCGACGTGTGGTTCTTGAACCTCGCCTGATCAGTTGACAGTGAGAGCTATCCTTATACTGTAATTCCCCCCTCCTTCTTCCTCTTTCTTTTCTTTCCATGACGACACTGGACGTTGACGAAGACACCTGAAAACAGGACGAGAATCTCGAACACCTGGCATGTAACATACCCCCACATCAGTTTATTATTCCTATCGTTATACCATTTAGTACCCTCTTCGTTGCTCCTTTGCTTTGCTAGACTCTACGATGCTTTCGGTTTTTCTTTGGATTCGGAATTGTTCTACTTTGGTTCGTGTTTGGGTTTGTATAATTGATACAAGGCAGTACTGTAGACAATAAAAAAGATGTACAACCACTCTCTTGGCCGATGTATTTGTTGCAAAGCCCCGTTACCTCGACGATCGCCGCGTCGAAGGTAAGCCTGTGTCGCCAAGAAAATCACTGGCACCGCTGGGTCACCTTGCAACGCAGGCTGATTGGCAACCCCACAGTATTGCCCGCGATGTTCCTCACAGCACGGTGATGTTGATGGTGGTCCCCATGGAGCTTCCCCACACGCTCAAAAAAGTCGGGCATGGAAATTTTTCAATCACATTATCACGTGTCTGATGGCAAATCTGATCATCACAGCCACATGACAACGCGACGGTCTTACCCGCATTTTACGTCCGATCAGGAGACCCAGCTGAGAGGGGCACGCCATCCGCGACGACATCACTGACATCATCGTAAACACGTGTACAGTATACATGTAACCCCGGACGAATTCTCTCCAAGAACCAAACCCTCATGGCGACACAAGAAACCAAAGAGAAAGGACACGTGAAGCTCGGAGACAAAGTCAAGTAGGCCCGTTTCTTGACGTGCATTGATGTCGTTTTCTGAGCGAACCCATGCTCCGCGTAGAGGTGCAGCACATCTGTTCCATGGTGCGTTTTCTCCTATTCGTTACAAAGATGAGGACGCTCACTCATGGGTGTATGACAGGCGTCGGCGAAAACATACGTGGGTCCGTGATGGGTGCAGTCGAGTCACTTGGGGGCTCGGAGGAGGCTAAAAGCAGAGATGAAGACCTCGTTGCCAAAGGACGGTCCGAGACCGAACAGGGCATCGCGCAGATCAAAGGGGCCGCAGTACCCAGTGCAGGCCCTGAAAAAAAAGTGGAGAGTAAGACCGGTGACCAGCCGAAGCCTGAGCCTGCAAAGCAGGAGGCATCTGGCCCAACCCCTGTTCCACCTCCCCCGGAACCTACCCAGCCTGAGCCTGCAAAGAAGGAGGCACCTATCCCAGCACCGGTTCCACCTCCCCCGGAACCTACTCAGCCTGCATCGGCAAAGCAGGAGGCGTCTGGGCCAACTCCTGTGCCACCTCCTCCCGAACCTACCCAGCCTGAGCCTGCAAAGAAGGAGGCATCTATCCCAGCACCGGTTCCACCTCCCCCGGAACCTACTCAACCTGGATCGACAGGCTGAACCAGAGACGAGTCAATAAGAACCGACAGGTCGGGCCAGTGCAGAAAACGTGTGCGCAACAAGGCAGCCAAGATGTTTCGAGTGTCTTTTTTTTTTCAGAAGAAAACGTGATGGATTGATATATTGGCTCGCATATTTCTTTAGGAGACGAATATGTACATGATACGGTTGTCGAGACGTTTCTACAGTCAAATCATGAATGAAACATGATCGATCGACAGGGAACTCCGCGAGAAAGACTTTGAAGCTCCGTACGTGGTATGAGTGGCTGTGCGAATAAGTAACTGCTCCACCTCCAAACACGGATGCCCGTCCGTTCCTCCTCCTGGTTCAGCTGGGAATGGGTCCCTCGCCCATTGTCCCCTACATTGCACAGCCCCATTAATATTGTTGGTTTCTTGCCAGCAGACTCTGACACACATAGCCTTGTAGTTTACAACGCTGTCTAAACCAGTTTGTACTCTTTTGGAAGGCCTGAGCCGACGGAGCGAAGCGGCTTGTCTGACCAAAAGGTTTTGTGGGTCCACCTGCCGTCCTGCCCGTGAGTGCCTTTCCGCTGTGGGTTCTTGTCGACGCAGGAACTGCTTCCTCCTTCTCCTGTGCTCAGAGCGTGCAGGTGATTCTCCGTTCAATGCCACCCAGCTAACGGTCATCAGTTTAAGAAGCCTGCTCGTCTCGCGCATATATCCATCGTTCCCCCTTCCAGGGCACACCAATGCCTTCAGACTTCTCCTTGCGAGAACGCTTTTGGCGCGATGTCGCGGTTGTAGCCGGACAGAGAGACTTGGACCCTCGCGCAATTCGCGAAGCCATCGAAGATATGATGCGCAACTACCGTCTGGACGAGGTTCCCGGCTTCGAATCGGCGTCAGCGGCGGGAGCCGGCTTGCCTGATACGCACGATTTCTCACAGCACTCCGCCTTCGCGCCTGTCTTTTCTAAGAGTGCTTCCATCGCGCCGTCGTCTTGGAGCTGCTTTAATGTCGCTCGGCCGATCTTCGTGGGCCCCCGTCATGCGCTGCG
>JBBPNB010000432.1:0-18445 GCA_038090635.1 Rubroboletus satanas
CCCTCCCCGTGCAGAGAGCCCCAACCGCGCACAGCCGGCCCAACGACTCCATTCCTCCCCCTCTCGTCGGCCCCTTCCTTCCTCGCCCACAGGGCCACCTCGCGTTCCATCCCTCCATCAACGCGTCCCTGCTTCCTCGGAAGATGAACTCGACATATCGTCTCCCTCCGACATCTCCTCACTTTCTGACCAGGACGCGTACGAACCAATGACCTTTGCTGATCCCATGCAAGCAGAAGACGACGGGCATGAGACCGTGTTTACAAGCAACGCGCATACCCCGAGTCCCCAGTACGGAATCAGAGATTTGCCCACTCGCTCCAGGGTCGCTATCGCAAATCGTGACGACAGTCGGAACACCAACGCGATCGTCTCTGGTACTCAGCAGGAACGCACAACCCGCACGCGCCCCGTGCGTTCCGCGACACTCCCTCAACCGCCCACTCCGAGCTCGAGCACCCCACAGGGTCAACCCCAAACCACCGGCCTCCCACAAAGTCCACAAACACGCATGTCGCCTCCAGCATTCGGTCCATTCACTGGGTTCTCTGACCGTAATCCTGCTCCTGGTACATCCGCAGCAGAGCCTCAATCTCTCACCCTCCGCTTCGCCTCGATGGGTTTAGCGGAGGAACGTGAGCGAGAGAGGGAAAGGCAAACTCAACGGGAGATATCAAGTCCTGCTCTGGCTCAGAGCCCCATTCGAGCCGCTTCTGGTCCTACCAGCCCTGTGCGCCAACAACAAGGGTGGCCCGCAAACGTGCCTCCTCTTCCACGCACACCAGGAAACACCCCTCGCCCTTTCTTTGGGACGACCGAGGTTCCGAGTGAGTTTGCATTGCCCAACATACGTATTAACAACATCTCATCCATGCCTCCAAGTAGTGCAGAGCCAGTCATTCAAGCCAAATGGGACATCTTCACCATCTCCAGCGTCGTTACCAACGAGCCCGACACACCCAGCGCGCCCCTTCTCGTCATCTCCGAATCCTAACGCCGCGTTTGATCGGAAGTCCTTTGCGCAGCAGTCACCTCGGCAGCAGCCTCACCCCCAGTCGCACCAGGTCTCGCAGCAGAGCGAACGCCAGCTTCAAAAGCAGCGCGCGAGGGATGCTGACATTGATTTAGATGATGCGCCGCCGCCTTCCCTGCGCCGATCGCCCTCGCCCGCCCGTCACGGCTTCGCTCGTGCCCCGGTAATTGAAATTACGAACGATACACCCCCGAGAAGGCAATGGACACCCGGTCAGGATGTCATATCACGAACTGGCAACGCGACGGGGAACGGCACGAGCAATCCATACGTAGTCCCTGCGGGGTCTCAGTCTCCGGAAAGAAGGGGGAAACCGCTCGCTCAGCCTCCAGTCCAATCACCGACTCAAGCCCCGGTGGTACCAAGGATATCGCTTCCCAATGGACATCGCGATAATGATAGTGGTGCTGACGACGACGCATTTGGTCCCAGTATCGTTGTTTCTGGACCTGGGAGTGGCCCCAGTGTTTCGGTTTCCGCACCAGGCTCACATTCCATTTCGATTTCCAAGGCACCCAGTATCACGGTCTCGGAGCATGAAGCACCTGCGATTCCGTTGTCTGCGGCTCACTCTCCCTTGATGACTTTCTCGCCTCCGAACATCTCGGTCTCAGACTCGGGTCAGCCACAGAGACCGGGACCGTCACCTGGCAACTTTGGATCTCGACATACCCAGATTCAAGAGTCATCTCCTTCGCATTCCATGCCTGGGCGTGGCGTCGGATGTAAACGCGGTCTCCCTTCCCTTCCTTCCTCCTCGAGTCCTATGCGTACCAACGGCCTTTCGTGCGGGGGGTGCAACGGTCCCATCATTGGTCGCATTGTGAGTGCCATGGGTCAACGGTGGCACCCTAACTGTTTCAAATGCACCATCTGCAATGAACTCTTGGAGCACGTGAGTAGTTATGAACGTGATGGGAGGCCGTACTGTCATTTGGACTATCACGAGGTCTGTGTCATGTCATTGCGCTGCGATGATGACTGATCGCGCATCCATGTATGACCCAAATAGACCTTTGCTCCTCGCTGTTTCCACTGCAATACAGCCATCATCGACGAACGGTTCATCACGCTCGACGATCCCGCCCTCGGTAAACGTACTTACCACGAACAGCACTTTTTCTGTGCTGAATGCGGGGACCCATTCCTTGCGCCAACCGGTCCGCTCCCATCTTCTGTTCCACGCACGGGCGAGCTGAACTTCGCGGGCGATGGCGAGTTCGTCGACGATGATGTTGGCTTCACGGTGTACAAGGGACACCCGTATTGCGAGGCCTGCCATGTACGACTTCGGATGCCAAAGTGCAAGGCGTGCAAGAAGAGTATCAGGGACGGCGCCAGAGCTGTAGAAGCGTTGGGAAGCAAGTGGTGTTGGGGGTGTTTCGTGTGCGAGGTGGGTCCAGACGTTGTTCATCTGTGCTTTAAACTTCTGCTTCTTTCCGCGTCTTTTTTTTTCTTAACGTGAGCTGACGCGAGAACGGTAGGGCTGCAAGCAACCATTCGAGGATCCATCCTTTTTCTTGCGGAATGAGAAACCGTTTTGTGAGCCTTGTTTCAGTTTGATCTTGAGGAACGAAGTGTGAAGGCAGTGCCGATGAGCGTCGGACGTCTCGATAGGACGACTCTGGCGATGACTACCCTTAGAATTAATTAATGGTGCGGTTTATCGCCCCTCTCCCCCATTTCGCTGTACTTCGATACGTTCTTGATGTTATCATGTATGCATACAGCCGTGTATTTATGTGTAGATTTTAACTTGAGCCCTGCAGACTTTCAGGATATTGCAGTCGCCAACCCACGGAGTGAAAAAGTACTTTGTCCGCCCTGAAATTTCATCTCACTTCACTTTCGAGTCTTCTGTCCAACACTGCTGCAATAATGAATTCTTCTTCCTCAGCTCCATCCTCACCTACGGGACACAAAAGCAGCAGTACAAACTGACCTCATCAGGAGTGAGTAGTGAGTCCACTTCTGGCCTGCTGGCAGTGTGCAACTCTGACCACAAATGCTCAGTTATACATCTGTCCTTGCACACAAGGGATCCACCCATTTATAATCTGTCCGAGAATCTCCAATGGCCTCATTCCAAAAGCCTGAGCAAGAGTCACAATCATATATAAATGTAAAGCACCACCCAGATCAAACCACTACTGGCACCCTTCTACCAAACTTGGTTGGCTCAAATTGATTGCTCCGGGACTTAAGAGAGACTACAGTAGTCTTGCTGACAGCTATTGTGCCTCTCTTGATCCTCCTGCTCAACTTTGACTGACCTATGGGTTTCTCTACTCTCGCTGACAACATGATGCACATCAGAGTTGTGTTTGGCCTTTCCCTGCCATATTCATTTGGGATGAATTTTGCAGCAGGCTATCCTTAATGGGCATGGAGCCCCTTGGGATGCCTTGTTTGCTATCTGTCATTCAGGGCAGAAATGATAAATTCAACTGAGTAAGTTTTATTTTGCAGTCAGTCCACATCCTTGTTAACCATCATGTACAGTACATATATCAGTGTTTGAAATGGTCTCTCCTAGTCTTCTATTTTCTTCATTTCTGATCATCCTTGATATTGGAGTGTTCCATAGAGTATTTATAGACAACATGTTATGTATATAGTAAGATTTTGGCTATGATTTCAACTACAGGGCTATTTATTGGCACTGGTGGAAACCAACTACATGTTAGAGGGGTTCAGGCTTATCACACTCTACTTGAGGTACATAGGTATTATCATCATGGCCACTCACAAACATTGTCATTTTCCAGACATTTGTTGTCAGTGTTTTTAATTTGGACAATGATCTTGCACTCCATCTGTAAAATCCATCATTTAACCATGATTTCCGAAGTATATGTAGTCAGCTTGAATTTTTTCAAACTAGAGCTAGGGTTTTGTGCCAAGCCCGGGCCGGGATATCACTAGTGTGTATGTGACAATGGCAAACTTCCTATTCTAGATCCTCCCCAGCCAGGCAGTGCATCCTGGTCTTTCCAAGTATCCCATTGAACAATCCAATAGGTGATCCAATTATCACCATACAGATGGATCGTCACCAAAGTAGTTCCCTGCCAATGCAGATTGGGTGTCCCATGCACCAGGCAACATTCGATGCAACCTATACCTTTGTATAATCTCCGACAGGATGTTCGGATCACCCTCTGTCTGCTGGAGGAGCCCGATATCAGGAAGAGGGGGTAGGTTCTGAAACATAAGACGTGCCACGCCAACCTGCGCTAGGTAATCCGCGACCGGCACGCGCGGAGGGTACTTACTCTCCTGTTCGACGACACGCTCGATAGACCCATGTTCCCTGATAAACTTGAGTGCACGATTCGGTCCGACGTTCTTTATCCGTTGCGAAAAGTCGGTGCCAAGGAGGAGTGCAAAGTCGACATAGCTGGCGCGATCGAGTTGGAGGGTCGCGCGAATAGCCTCGCCGTGGACGACGACAATGGGGGATTCCCGTGTGGTAATGCCGCGCAGCATTGGGGCCTCGTACACGAGCACGTCTGTGTCCTCGCTCACGACGTAATCCGCATGACCGTGGGTAACAAGGGCACACGCGAGCGCTTCCGCCTCAAATGGTCCTGAGGACTCGATGCACGGGACGCCCATGGCGCGCAGGAGCTCCTTGCACTCTTCGTACGTCTGTGTCGTTGGGGAGTTACTCCGACGTTGATACGACTGGGAGACGACAGTGCTTCGCTCGGCGAGTGTCATCAGCGCAGACTCGGTTTCGAGTGGGGGGACGTCAGACGAAGGCCCCGAGAAGATGTTCCAAATGTGGCCTTCGTCGAGTGTCATCTGGAGCTGTTGCTTGGACATGGCGTACTCTATCCTTGCGTCAAGGGTGTCAGAGCTGTCGGCTGGCGCAGCGTGGTCGTGTTTTCGCTCTGGGATCCCAGGCCCATCGAAGGACGAAGGCATGGATGTAATCTGAGTGATGCATTGGCTATATTCGGAGTATAATGCGGAGAGTTCCGATTGAAACAATTCGATAGAATCGGGCGGCGGATAAGAAGTCGTTGGTGAGAATTGCACCGCGGCGTTCCAGTGGACAAATGGAAGCGTTGGAAAAATATCATCATGAGGGTCATCAAATAGGTCACAAGAGCCGAGTTCATCATCTGTGACTGCATGATTGGTATTTCCCAAATTTGCTGGTGGTGGCATGTAGTGTGGTTCGGATCTAGATGTCACAGGCGATGCGGCCACATAATCCAAGACATCCTGGAAGTCGTGTATCCTCGTACCGGCGTGTGAGAAGAAGTAAGAATGTTGTGATGGTGGATGATCAGAGTGGGATGTGACGCGGGCGCATGGTGATGGAGGACGCGGCGGGGGGAATGTGGGCACAAGAAGCGTGGACCCTGACACATGCGCATCAATCGGTCTGTGAGCTGATCTGATGGTGCTGAGTGCGTCACTGACGCGTTGGCGATTGGTGCTAGGCAGGGAACGGTAATAGGGAAGAAGGCGCATCAGCTTCTGCAGTCTATGAAGTCTAATTGTTTCGATGGACCCTCGGGCTGCGTCTATCTGGCGCGATTCTCTACGTCGCTCGATCTGTTGTTAATTGAAATGAGGGTGACGAAGGGTAGAATGAAATGCGCTAACCTCACGGGCTTTGGCTGCGCTGCGTTGTTGTCCATCAAAGACGCAAATGGCACGTACATCGGAGTCTCCGAGTTCTGTGAGTATACGATGCCAACCGATGATGTGCCTGTGGGGGTGAGGCATGGGTGCAAAATGGAGGCGTTGAGTGACAAGGGTGCCATCACTGTCGGGCCGCTTGGTGAGTTGCGGCAGGGTGTCAAGGAAGAGAGACGGCGTGCTTACATGACGACTGTCTTTCCGCGCAGGGATCTGAGACGGTCGGGGAGTTTTTTGAAGACATGTGGACTTGTAGGGAGTTGGCGGTGAGCAGCATCGATGGGGAGTCCACTCACCAGGTCTTTTGGAGGAAGGGCGCGATGCCCAGCACGCCCATGATCTATGGCAAGGACTTGTCATGAGTCTGTATCCATATCACTGCGAAGAGTAGAAATTACTAGAGTCTACAAATTAACACTTTGATCCAAGAAAGACCGACCTAGCCAGCTTTTCCAACTCCGCCTACCGCCACGTCGTGTCCGCCGTCGAGCACACCCAGGACAGACCGCCAGCAACGACCACAACGACGACCGCGCTCAGTCGGCCCGTACATCGCCCCGGCCACCCAGCGCCTATCCCTCAATCCAACTTTCACGCTTTTTCCCGCTCAGATTCGCCCATCATGTCGGTCATGCTCACAAAATTCGAGTCCAAGAGCAATCGCGTCAAAGGTACGTGCACCGTGCTCGACCCGTCCGTTTGTTTCCTAGAACTCTCCTCTCTTCAAGGACTCGCATTCCATCCCACTCAGCCCCTCCTCGCCGCTGCTCTGCACAACGGCAGCGTGCAGCTATGGAACTACCGCATGGGTGTCCTAGTAGACAGATTCGAAGAGCATGAAGGTACTCTCACTCTTTTTCAACAACATGAGCCCCTTGTTGATATCTCTCGATAAAGGCCCTGTTCGAGGTGTCGCCATCCATCCCAGCAGAGCCCTCTTGGTAACCGGCGGCGACGATTACAAGATCAAAGTCTGGGGTCAGTACCATTGTTCGCTTCGCACTTGATTCTCATGTCCCGCAGACCTGCGTCCACAGAACCGTCGCTGCCTCTTTACTTTGCACGGTCACTTGGACTACGTTCGGACCGTCCAGTTTCATCATGAGATGCCCTGGATCGTGAGTGCTCCGTGTCCTCTCGGCTCATGTTCATTCATTCACCCTCCGTGTCAGCTCTCAGCATCCGACGACCAGACCATCCGTATATGGAACAGCACCTCGCGCAACTGTATCGCCATCCTCACTGGCCACTCACACTATGTCATGTCCGCCCAGTTCCACCCAAAGGATGATCTCATCGTGTCAACATCCATGGACCAGACCGTACGTGTTTGGGATATATCCGGTTTGCGAAAGAGTACTCCCAGCACTGGACCGGGCAACTTCGAAACATTCGACACGTTCTCTACCGTAAAGTATGTCCTCGAGGGCCATGACCGAGGCGTCAATTTCGCCGCTTTCCATCCCACTCTCCCCTTGATCGTCTCCGCCGCCGACGATCGCACGATCAAGATTTGGAGGATGAGTGAAACAAAGGCTTGGGAGGTTGATTCTTGCAGAGGCCACTTCAACAATGTCTCTAATGCGCTCTTCCATCCTAAACACGAACTCATCGTTTCTTGTGGTGAGGACAAGACAGTCCGCGTATGGGATCTTGCAAAGCGCACCGCAATCCAGACCTTCAGGAGGGAGCACGACCGATTCTGGGTCCTTGCCGCACATCCCAACCTCAACTTGTTTGCTGCGGGTACGATCGGAACGCACGTCTAGACTCGCTTTTGCTGATCTGCTCTGCCAATGTAGGTCACGACAGCGGACTGATTGTATTCAAGCTCGAGCGCGAACGGCCCGCCTTTTCGGTTCACGCTGACTCGTTGTATTACATCCGGGATAAATATGTCCGAGCATACGACTTTAATTCCGGTTCGGATATCGGCCTTCTCAGCGTCCGCAAATTCGGCAGTCCCTACGTCCCTCCCCGAACGCTGAGCTACAATCCTGCCGAACGGGCCGTCATCACGACGATCTCTTCGGACAATGGCTTGTTCGAATTATCCTCCCTGCCCACGCAGACCAATGGAGAGGTCAAGGACTCGTCCACGGATGGTAAACGTGGTTCGGCCCACAGCGCGATTTTCGTGGCTAGGAACAGGTTCGCCGCCTTGAATAAGACCACACAGGTAAAACGAAATCGTGATAGTTAGCCATGTGGATGCTCAGCGATTCGTTAGCTTATCGAGGTTCACGACCTGTCAAACTCCGTGGTGAAAGGAATCAAGGCGCCAATTCAGACCAACGAGATCTTCTACGGTGGGACCGCGTGTCTCATCCTAAGCTCCACGTCGTCGGTTGCTCTCTACGATATCCAACAGCAGAAGATTATTGCTGAGTTGAACAGTCCACCTGTCAAGTATGTCGCCTGGAGCTCGGATGGGCAATTTGTAGCCTTAATGAGCAAGCACAGTGAGTGCTGAGCTCGTGTTCTCCATTGCGTTGCCGTAACCCCAATGGCGGTAGCGATTACCATCGCCAATAAAAACTTTTCACAAAACAGCCTGGTCCATGAAACCATTCGAATCAAATCTGGAGCCTGGGATGATGCGGGCGTCTTCATCTATTCTACTCTCAACCACATAAAATACTGCCTTCCTCAAGGGTATGTCCGACGTTGCTGCATCAGACCTTGACGCTTACCTTACTTCTCTTTCATTGTTCCATTGTTGAAGCGACAACGGGGTGATATGCACGCTCGACAATCCTGTCTATCTTACGCGCATCAAGGGCAAGACAGCGCACTGCTTGGACCGTTCCGCGCGTCCCCGGACAATCACGTTTGACCCTACGGAGTACCGATTCAAGCTCGCCTTGCTCCGGAACAACTACGAAGAGATGCTGCATATCATACGGACATCGACGCTCATTGGGCAGAGTATTATTGCTTATCTGCAGCAAAAGGGGTTCCCCGAGGTAAACGTGAATGTATTTGGTTTGGGACTGCTGTCTGACACCTGTGGTGGTGGGTGTAGATCGCATTGCACTTCGTCCAGGATAAGAATACAAGGTTTGACCTTGCCATTGAATGTGGAAATCTCGATGTAGCGTTGGAGAGTGCAAGATCGATCGACCGACCAGAGTGTTGGGAGCGTTTGGCGCAGCAGGCACTCAAGCAAGGAAACCACAAGGTAGTTGAAATTATACTACCCACATTTCATAGTGGAATTGACCGATTGCCCTGCTATCAGATCGTTGAGAAGGCCTACCAACAGACCAAGAACTTTGACCGCTTGTCGTTCTTGTATCTAGCTACTGGCAGCACCGATAAACTGTCGAAGATGCAGAAAATTGCGGCTGCGAGAGGGGATCCGATGTCACGCTTTCATAACGCCTTGTATGCTGGTGACGTGCAAGGAAGAATCGCCGTTCTACGGGACGTGGGCCTCCGTATGCGTTTGTTCTGACCGTTTTTGGGCTGTTTCGCTAACCTGGATTGTAGATCCACTTGCTTACCTGACTGCAAAAACAAACGGCTTGGATGAAGAGGCAGCTGAAATCCTCGAAGCTGCTGGTTTGAGCGAAGCGGATGTCGATGATGTTCCCTCATTCGGTCAGTCGACACTCAAGCCACCGCCCATTGTCACTTCCACTGCGAACTTCAACTGGCCATCGATTTCGACTAGCGAGAGCTTTTGGGACCGTGCACTTGCGAACGGCAACCTGGACGGGGATGGCGAAGCTCCTTACGTTAACGGCGTTGATACCTCTATTGCCGCTGCTTCATCCGCACTCGATGATTGGGCAAAGGAAGAAGAGATTCCTGAAGTTGATGCTGATGAGGCTGGATGGGATCTTGACGTCGAGGTTACCGATGGCGAGACTCATACGGAAGAAGAATTTGAGGATGCTGTCGGCGAGGACGAAGACGAAGGGGCAGGTGCGACCCCTGGTGTGAGTGAAAACGAACTATGGGTACGCAATTCGCCGTTCGCTGCGGATCATGTTGCCGCGGGGTCTTTCGACACCGCCATGCAGGTGAGTTGCGTCGAACGGAGATTTTGGGCTATACTGAATGATGTTCAGTTATTGACCCGGCAGTTTGGGGTCGTCAACTTCGCACCCCTGAAACAGTTGTTTCTCTCCGTCTATCGGTCATCGCACGCTTACGTTTCTCCCCTGGCATCCTTACCTCCTCTCCAGGTCCATGTCAGACGTAATCCATCAGAAACTTCCCCTGGGCGGCTTCTACCTGTTATTGTGCGATCCCTGCCGTTCGTGCGCACTGAGCTTTCGGAAGGTTTCCGTTCCGTCTCAGGCAATAAGCTCCCTGAGGCTCAGGCTGTATTCCGATCCGTACTGCAAACGTTACTCTTGGTAGTGGTGTCTTCGGATGAGGAAGCCAAGGAGGTTTGTCAATTCATTCACCCTGCATCCCTTTGACACTGACTGGGTGGAAATTGCAGTGGCGCGACACCGTTGTTTCCGCACGTGAATACCTGCTCGGGGTCTCCATCGAATTGGAGCGACGACGTGTCACTCAGGACGAGCCAGACAATGTCCGTCGACAGTTGGAGCTCGCGGCATACTTTACGCACTGCCAACTCCAACCGCCACACATGCAAATAGCTTTACGCAGCGCAATTGGAGCGTTCGCCAAGGCTAACAACCACGCCACTGCTGCCAAGTTTGCGAGACGTCTATTAGATCTTAATCCGGACCCAAAAATTGCTGCGCAGGTGTGTTCTATTAGAAGCTGCTCTCAGTGACACGATGTCCACGTGTATTCTCTCCACAGGCACGTCAACGGATTGCGGCAGGGGATCGCAACCCCCGGAATGCAGTGGAGATTTCCTACGACGAATTCACCGAATTTGATATCTGTGCAGCCACGTATATGCCGATTTACAAGGGCTCTCCATCCGTACACTGCCCGTATACAGATGCGTCGTTCTTACCCGAATTCAAAGAGAAGCTGGATCCCCTTACGGAGGTAACGGAGATTGGGATGACGGCAAGCGGGCTGCCTGCTCCACGGTGAGGTGGAACTAGATCGAATGAGGTACTGAGGATGGTCGCTCTGATTTTGGAGAGGTCTACTGTACCGTCGCTTCGCGTAGCTGATGTTAATTTCGAAATTTCCTACACTAGATGAAGCATGACCGGTCATGTGATTCGCAAACTCGACGTGACGGCTGTGTGCTCCATGCTCATCACTTCAACTCTGCCAGACATGGACAACGAAACAGATAACACGACGGTTGATATCATCAACCTCCTGGAGAGCCCCAAGCCGCCCTCACAGAAACCCTCTCAGTCGACCGGGCAGGACCGAACGTTGGACGAAATCCTCGCGCAATCTTCGACGGATCTCATGGACACATTTGTAGCCCCGATGACGCAAAGCGCGATGAAAGAGGCGAGCAAGACCGAAGAATTCAGGCAAGGTATCTGCAATTGCAACGCGCATATAGGTTGGTTTTTGTTGACAACACGACCAAAACTCCGCTGCAGAGTTCAAAAAACGCTTGTTTCGGGCAATCATTGCAACGTATGTATGGTCGACGGCCCGCCTCGTGCATGAAACGGGTACAGCTGAGGGGAGGCTCGCAAAGGATGTACAAGAATTGTTGTCGGCGGAAAGGGACCAAGGCAGGTCATCTATTCCCACTCGTACGATCTTGGGTAGGCAGGCATTGCGCTGTCTCTGTCTCTGTCGTGCGTTGGGGCGATCGTGGCTGCTGACCGGACTCGACAAGATCGTCTTCGTGGTCGTCTCTCGGAGCTGATGGCTGCGGTCAGTAGGGCGGTGGAGATGTTTGCACAGTTCTGATAGTCAGAGGCCTGGTTTCAACGTGGATGATGATGAGCAAGCAATATTGCAATGATCTGTAAAAGGAAATTTCTGGATGACAACAATTAGACGTTTTGTCGAGCAGCGACGTCGCGTTGGACGGCAAAAATGAGGTTGTAGTACGCACGGACGCGAGACATTTCTCAGAGCACCGCAACCGACCAGGGCGACTCCTTCCACAATCAATACCATGTCCCTCGGAAAGGGCCCCCACTGTTCATTCGTCTTGCTCGCCGAATTCGACATTGATAGTGGGGCTCAGCTCACCTACCAGTTTCCCCAGCCGCTCGGGACAGACGAGGGGTGAGATTCAGACCCTCCACCCAAGCATCGAAAGCCGGCGACTGACGGCCCATTAATAGACTCTTAGCCAACCTGATGCTCCCCGATGGTGCAGAGCGACATCTGGAAGACTGGACCATATTCTTCCTCAACCAGACCCCATTCAATACCATCTCGCCTGTCCTCGCTCTCGAGACTTCCGAATCCTCCGATGACCCTTCAAGCAGCCCAGACGGTCACCCAGAGCTCATATATGTACTGAACTTGGTCCGGACAAAACACGACAAGACGGCTCGGAGGTGCGTCGCCGTCCGAAACCAATCACAACCACAAGTGTGGTCTCTGACCTGGCTCGACGCGTGTTTGCAGAGGTGCCGTTGTCAAAGCTATGGCCATTTGCACGCGCCATCCGTTCATTCAGATCTTCAAGGCGAGTGGTCGCCACGGCGTGCCTGTCCTGTTTCGCTCACACCACCAACAGCCTGTCCTCCTGCTCGCCTTGGATGACTACTTTGCTGACCCCTCGCAGGACTGTCTAGCCCGCCTGTTCGATGCCATCAACTCCATGGACGTCACCGGCACACCTGAACTAACCCGATCCGAGAGGCTCGTCTTGCGTGCATCCGAGCGCAAAGATATCTTTGGCGAAAAGTTTGCCTCCCCCAAAATCCCTGACAACCCATCCAATTTCAGTAGCTCCCACGGAAAACCACAGCACAAGACCACTTCGTCGGCAGAGTCGCATCCTAGTGAGGATGGTATGCTTATTCGGCGTCATCCTCACGGTGAAGGTACGCGCGAACGTTCCACGACCGAGAGCAGCGTCGCTAGTTCTCATCTGCACCAACCCAACCCGTCTTCTCCATCCGATTCGTCGTTTTCCCTGGGCGGGAGTGCGGTCTGGGTTGGCGATGAAAGCGTCATCCTGGACAATCAGGTTGGCGTTGCAATCGGAGGGGGACCAGGGAGCGTTACCTCCGGCACCCAAGCCAGTCGAGGTCGCAGGTCGACTGACGCATCATCCTCATCGTCCCATGGTCTCGCTCGAGAACATAATGCCTACAACGGCGCGATACCCACGACCTCGGACTCGCATCTGCGTTCTGGATTATCCAAAGATACCCATTTTTTCCAAACGACCATAGCTTACAAAGGACACCAACTACCCATCAAGCTTCCCCTGGCCACTTTTCCCGAGGAAGTCGGTGATGTCAGTCCATGACTCCTCTACCTCGCGTGACATGCACTGACACTTTGTATATACCTCAGTATTCCTTAATTCAGTTAATACAGACATTCTCTTCACCGATTGTGACTGTTTCTGGGCCACACCATCCGCATTTACACACAAACGGAAATCTCACTCATCCCATAATAATTCTCTTTAATGCACTTGTCACCGGAAAGCGTATTCTCTTTTTAGGTCATAACATACCCGCAGGTCAAGTGGCCAACTACGTGTTATCAGCATGCGCATTGGGCTCAGGATGCGGAGCGATCCTGAGGGGTTTCATCGAACGTGCATTTCCATACGCTGGGTTGGCGGGGGGGGAGGACTGGGTTACGACGTAAGTTGGGACGTCACTCCAGAATATGAATGGACCCTGATGGCATGTGGGTCTATAGACCAGCATACATTGCAGGCGTTACGAATCCGATCTTTGAGACGTCGGGATCGTGGGACCTCCTGATGGACGTTGGGACTGGCCGCGTAGTGGTCTCCAAGGACATCCATATTTATTTCCCAGTAGCCGCCACACCTCCGGCTATCGTTCCCCTAGTCCCTCGCTCGGGCGTGATTCGTGCTGAAAACTCGGGGGCGAGCGAAGAAGAAATTGCACGGATAGCCACGCGAGACGGGAGCCAATCCAACCAGAGGTCGGATTTTGCAGCACGGCCTGATTCCTTGGATAATTTGTTCATCGAAGATGTACGTGCTTTCTCCCGGTCGGAACAAGAGCACGTTAGATTGATTGGGTTGGGCTTTCCAGCTCATTTCTGCCATCACGTCACACTTTGGGGAGACACTGGTGAGGTTGCGGTTTACCGAATATGTGGGTCGATTCGTGCGGCTTGCATCAAAGTACGAGGAAGTAGCGACTGGCTCGACGGCCCTCGGGTTCCCGAGTGCTCCTTTCACTGAAGGATCACTTGGGAGCGGCGTTGTATTTCCAGATGAGACCATGGCATCTAGGGAATTAGCCGCCAACGCTAGTCGTATCGAAGGTTGGCGAAGGACAAAGACCTACCGGTACTGCACGATCGTACGTAACTTGCTAGTGATGGCTCATTCCGACGATATCTTACGGAGGGACAGGATTTTCAAAGGCATCGCGCCACGGATGCAATCCAAGGCTTTGATCTCATGCATCAACTTTACCGCCTTCGCCTTGTAAAAAGTCTTCCGGATGCCGAGGCTGAGCTGATTGTCCGCACCATTTCGGAGAACGTCCGATCGTACGAGCAGGTCATCGAGGTATATTGTCTTTTTTTATGATAGGAACATGCAGAAAAGAGATTTACTTGGTGTTCATCGTATAGCTGTTGGCGTATACGCCCCCTCATGTTGGAGGACTGCAGCCTCTCAGCTTCTGCTTGTTCCATCAACACGAATCTGTGCGAGAAGCAACGGTGGACATTTTCAACGAATTGAGAACACACCCGGTAATTTCAGTCTCATCTCTGAACACCGCACGGCGACTCACGTCATTTGCTCGGTGACAGGTCGGTGTGATGTTTCTCCAAGCTCTGAATCACTTCCAGCGTTATGCCTACGTGCGACAAGCCTACGCTCGGGAATCTCGGGTGAAAGAGGGCACTGGGACCAATCACCTCGTCCCTCCACCTCTGCCTGCCTCCCGCACGCCTTCCAACCGAAGTGAAGTTAGTCTTGGCGGATTTTGATTTTTACGATCATCTTTTGGATATCTCCAACCCCCACACTCCCCTTTCCTTGATTGTAACCCTTAGCTTATTTTCGACCTTCTTGCGTATACAATTTTTTTTTAGAAATGGTTGTTACATGGATCTCGACCAAGCATCACAATGCTAGTGCTAGGAAGCCGAGTACCGAGAGGATCATTGAACTGGGCTCACGCGACAGACAGGCATGTGTACAACATGCACCTCTCCCCACAGTCACGGTGAACTCGTGAGGACAGGTGCGTCTCTAGACCATTGACTCGCCTTCGCGAGCATCCAAAGCATACATGTGTGGCAAACACAGGGAAATGGAGGATCTGAACAAGGATGCGATACTCGCATCTTCTGGGTGTATTACGCAGAGCATGAATATCAGTATCGCAGCGATGACGCACGCAGCAAGCAGTGCGACTGATCGGTCGACGCTGTGGAAGGCAATGAAGACGAACTGAGCTGTCAGGAGGCCGACGCCCCACAAGTAACTTGCCCTCGGGAGACCGAACGCGACCGATGAGGGCAGGAACCCTATATGGTTCCATCTGGCGAAACGGAGGTAGCGAGCCTGGAAAGCAGTTGGCGTCAAGTAAGCCAACATTGGGGGAAAAGGACGCACGCCAACTGTAGCGCTTGATTCCGCAAGCGGCTGGTGTCTGTGATGAAGGCATGATGCCGAGGCAATGCTGAGTGCGCAGAAAAGAACCGATGGGATTGAGGTGGATACCGTGCCGCCACGCACGTTCGCGAGAAGAATGCTGGCTCTGAAGCGTTTCCTTTTTTGAGAACCCATTGTGAAATATATAGGTACACCTTTGACTCACATGAGAATCGGAAGGCTCTGCATTCAAATGTCAAAAATGTCGACCTCAGGTTCAATACGCCAGCGTACCCATGATAAGCTATTTGTCCAATCAGCGAGGCAGGTGGACATGAAGTGTGTCCACTGGTCCGCATATACCTGTTCATTCACGTACAGTTCTTCCAGGAGGTTATTGTAATGCCTGGGAATGCCCCACATGAGTAAATTCGCAACGTTCGAGAGCCATTTGTGTTCAACGACGTCGACAGGGAACATTTCTTGTAGTCTATCCAACTGGGCCGACTGTTGTCCATAAAAGGTAACAAAGCGCTGATTCACTGCGAATGAATGTTTAGTGCCATACAACCGTTTACAAACGGCCACACGTACTTATAGCACCGGCCAGACGTGCTAATATAACACAATGAGAAACAGAAAAGGAGGTTCGATTGTCTCTTACCAGCGTAACAGAGTGTATACCCATCCACATGTTGTCCTGTGACATACCCGCAAAGTTAATAGAGTTCAGGATCAAACAGAACTGACCCACCTCTCTTGCCCGACAGCAACTTCAGAAACTGCCTGCATGTGTCTGCCGTATAAGGGAATGTCGAGGTCTTTGATGTCAGTCTGTCTATTGTCGACCGGTGAGGCGGTTTAACGTAACTGTGCCTCCCGGATATGTCTTACCGGCTTGGCCATGAGAAATAATATTGTAAAGGTTGTCCACAGTTTGTGAAAAGTCGTGTTCGTGGGACTCGTGATGCATTGGGAAATATTCGACGTGGACCCAATACAGTCGTTCTAGTGCCCTTTCTATGCGGGTGTGAGACGAAGCGAATAGGTCTAGGCAGAATGGAACGCACCAAGATGTGAAGAAGACATTGCTGCGGGAATATCGAGGAATTCAGTGCCTAGATCCTCGAGCCAGAACAATCCCTTTCCAATGTGGTCAACAAAGTAATAGTTGCAGACGACGTGATCGTCTCCCAATTCCAAGAATAGCTCGGATCGGGGAGGAAGCTGGATATTGTGGGCTTGCAATTCCTTGTTGGCCACATTGACACAATCGAGAATTCGAGCTTTGGTCTGTACATCCTCGACGTTCGCCTCGGTGACGACGGCGAAAGAGAATCCGCCGGTCAGAATAAAGTATGGCTGTCCCTCTGGATGCACGAAACGGTGCCACTTTGAGGCAGAAGACGTACTTGTTTCAGCCGATGTGTCAGATGGAATGCGAAGTGTCAAACACCGTGGTGCTTGAACTGACCTGCAACGAGAGGCCGGTCCTCGGTTAATAAGCCGAGGACAGAGCTGGATGCTGAAAGAAGTATCAGTGGCTTGTCCATCCAGGGCCCTTGCGTACTCACCAGCCAGAGTTATCATACCGCGATGTGTTCAATGATGTCACGGGGTTGAGCCTACAGTACAGGGTAGCCTCCGACTTGTATTCCTGAGTGTTGGTTTGCATCATTGAGTAGAAAGGCAGGCGGTGATGAACATCTGGTGGTCTGAGGGATGGGGAGACCTGAGTGATACTGGTGTTGATATTTTAAGGAGAGTTGCACCACCGATGCTGGACTCATGTGAAACCTGGAGGCTGTTGCCTGTCTCACAGGAAATCGACAAGAAGAATGCCGGTGGAATTTCTCCTTGGTGATCGGAGGCAGAGCCAACCTGTGCGAGGAGAGACCCAATTACATAAGCTCTCCGGGGTCCAGGATGTTGCACGCCAGAGGACCGTCCAACTTTTACCCCCCCACTTTGGTGCATACCGTCCACTTGTCATTGGCCGCTGCATCCCAACACCAGCCCGCGTTTCAGCTGCATCTGAGGTAGCAAACACCATCACAGTCCCTGGCAACAAGGTCACGAGTTGGGTCGCAAGTCACATGACGAGCCTTGGAGCGTCAAGCTCTCCACGAGGAAACTATGATTGTTATCGCGGGAGTACCCACAGAGCTACAGGCGCCTGATGATCTCGGCGGAACGATATCCATTTGGTCTTGGATCACGACATTCGCGACAGGCTTGTTCAGGAGAATGAGTCTTCACCAAACCCCTGTTGTAGGATGGCGGTGATCCTAGACTTGCTTCCTTTGATTTCATTCTTCCAAAGGAGCAACCAAAGCGAGCGCCAGACTTGTTATCTGAGAGGTCATGTTATGCATGACCCTAAGCCCTGTTTGCAATTACCAGATTGCCCAACCTCTCCGATGACCAAAGCTTTCTCGTCTCATTCTCACCGTGATGAGACGGTGCCACGTTTCTGTCATTTCCCCCAAGTCACAGGACTCCCGGCTGTCAGTTTTAAGCCCAAGATACCCCGGGTTTGGCCCAGTAGGGTTCCTCGTCGAGCTATCATTGTTATCTCCAGCGTCTGTACAGAACTCATGTTCACTCAATTTCCGCTCCCCAACGTAGCCGCTCAATCAAGCGATCACGAACCCGATCATCTTGGCGTATCCCTGGACTCATAAGAGGTGTCCTTGTGCGCCCCCCACTGCATCGATCGCATTCAGAATTGCCCCCCTCCCCCCTCTCCCAATGGCGCCAGAAAAACAAGCCCGTTCCAATTTCAACGGGTAAGTTCGCCATCATGCTCAAGTCTGATCCGTTCGACACGTTTTGAACCAATGATAACGTTCAGCAATGATTTTGATTCGGAGCCTTACTCGCCTCAGTCCGACGGGGAGGGTGAATCCCAGCGAATGTGTGTTAGCTATTAATTGGTCTTGAGCTGGCAGACTAATCTATCCTTGCCATCAGAGTCCAAAGATTCGTCGAGCGTGGACAGTTCACTCCAACCACCGCAACTGCCCAAACTGGTACTCGGTGCGTTATTTTATGTCACTCAAGTCGAGTTTCATTGGATTTGGTAATATTAGTCCTAAAAGTACCCAAGCAACTGC
>JBBPNB010000433.1:0-18402 GCA_038090635.1 Rubroboletus satanas
AGAAGGATTCAGGCAGTGCTCAAAGCCAAAGGAGGATACACTAAGTACTAATATATACCAAATACCCTATTTATTTCAAAAGCTCTAAAACTGTTCCAATGGTGTCCCTGTTTTAAAATGGATATATGTCAGTGGCCCCTAAGCCAAATCACATGAGTATTAGGTCAGCAGGTAGCCAGGGGTTTGTACATCACATGGTCTCACCAACACTAACCGGAATTCCCACACCTACAACTGCTATTTAACATACACTCCAAAACTACAAAACATTGGAACGGTTTTTGGAGTCACTGTAGGTCTACCACCATGTCTCCAGTTGGGACATAGTGAACAATTGCCTCTCCCTTTCCAACAAGGTCATCTCTAACAAAGTGATATTTTCATTGGATATGCTTGGTTCATGCTCGGAACTGTGAATTACAGCAAGGGTGATGGCAGCTTGGTTGTCAGAGAATAGTTCTGTTGGACCCTGTTGCTTGTGTCCAATGTCATCAAAGAAGGTCTGTAACCATGTCAAGTGTTGTCCAGCATTGCTGAGTCCAATGTACTCCAATTCTGTAGTGGAAAGTGCAACCATGCTTTGTTACTTGCTGGACCATGAGATAGCTCCATGATTGCTCATGAAGAGAAAACCAGAAGTGGATTGGGAGTTGTTGGAGTCCTGAGATCATCCAGCATCAGAGTACCCATGGAAGTCCAGGTCCATTGAGATCTCCATTTCATTGAATCTGAGTTCCATGTCCTTCATGGCTTGAATATACCTGAGTACTCATTTGGCTGCTTTCCAATGTGTGAATTTGGGTTTGGCACTATAACGGCTAAGTGTTCCAACTGTGTATGCAATATTGGGACATGTTCTGAGCATGAGGTACATCAAGGAGCCAATGACGGTGAGGTAGGAAACTCGACATCCTTCAATAACCATCTCTGGAACACTGCAATCATCATCTGGATCAGTTGCAGAGAGTTGAGAATTGTGTGCCATAGAAGTCCATATGGGTTTGCAAGTGGACATGCCAGTCTGTCCCAAAACCATGTGGGAGTATTGTGATTGGGATAGAGAAATTGTTCGAAGTTCACAATTTCTCTTGATCTTGATTTCCAAGAGAAACTTGGCTTCCCCAAGGTCCTGCATTTTGAAACTGGAAGAAAGCTTTGCTTTGATGGAGTCCATGAACTTCCAAGAGCTGGCAGCTAGGAGTAGGTCATTGACATAAACAACAAGAAAGCAGACTTGTCCATCCTTCCGGTAGACATAAAGGCATGTCTCTGCATTCAAACGGGTGAAGCCAAGTTCTCCAAGCTTCCAATCCAGAGTTTTGTTCCACATTCATCCAGCCTGTTTAAGACCATACATATAGGGAGTGTCAGAGCTTCCAGCAGTATCTGGGTTGGATAGGAACACCTTCTGGAGGTAGCATGTATAGGTCTTCCTCTAGTTCTCCATTGAAATAGGCTGTTGAGACATCCATTTGATCCAACTCCAGGTCATGTTTTGCAGCCAGGGTGATTAGGATGTGGACTGAGTCAAGGTTTGCTACTGGGGCAAAGACCTCCTGATAATCAACTCCTTTCTTTTGAGTAAACCCTTGTGCAACTATCTGAACCTTGTATCACCTTGTATCGTTCCACATTTCCATGTTGGTCTTGTTTGAGATGAAAGACAGGTTTGGAAGTAATTGGAGTGATTTCCTTCAGAATGAGGACAGTCTCATAGACATGGTTGGAGTTGAGGCTTTGAAGCTCTTCCTCCATTGCTGATTTCCATAATTCAGCATCTGCTCCAGCATAAACCTCCTTAAATGTTCTAGGGAGAGGTTTCTCTGAGTTAGAGTTTGCAGAACCAGCAAATATGAAGTCTTCCATGTTTTCAATGGATGCTGTGAATACTCCTGAGATCTTAGGCTCACCTTCTGAAGGTTCCGGTGTTCTCAATGATTCTAGTGATTCTGGTGGTTCTGGTGGTTCTGGCTGTCTGGCTTGTTTCTGTTGTCAATTTGCCTGTCTCATAGCCTCTTTGTTCAAAGTGCATTGATACTCTTTGTTCTTGTCTGCTGGCTTCCATGCTCGATTACTCCTACATATTCCAGCAATTCACTGAGCAGGGGGACAAACTGGGAAGGATGCAAGATCTGGGAAAACTGGCCTCAGAATAACTGGAATAGCTGGAATAGCTGGAGGAACTGGAGGAGCAATGGGAACTGAAGCATGGAGTGCATCCAGATGGAGTTGCTCAAATTGGTCTGTGAGTTCTTGTATGGCAGGGCTTGCTGGTCATTCCAGAATATCCTCCAGAAGGAGTTGTCTATCTTCCACTGGTCTGGGATTGGGTGGATAGTGATCTTTCTCATCCCTATGATTATGTTCTGGTTGACGAAGGTGCTCTGGAACTAGACCCTCCCACTGTTCCTCAACAGTGAGGCCATTCCATGAAGCAGATTCAGTTCTGGAGATGGTTTCAGTTTCATTGAAAGTGACATGTCTGCTGGAGATGATGGTGCAACATTGTATGTTGAGAAGCTTGTAAGCCTATTGTCCATATGTGTATCCAATCATGATACACTTCTTCCCATGTGGGCGGAATTTCCCTTCTTGTTGTTCCTTTGGTGTGTAGGCATATGCTAGACATGTGAAAGGTTGGAAGAAGGTGGGATTGACTTGTTGATTAAAGAAGATTTGATAAGGTACTTTCCCATCGAGTGTGGATGTTGGGCTTTATGCAGTGACATAAGCAGCAGTCTCCATTGCATCGGCCCAGAAAGACTTTGGAAATTTGATTCTTCCAGCATGGTGTTCACAAGAGTGGATAGGGTTTGATTCATTTGTTCTGCCAGACTGTTTTGTTCCAGAGTGTATGGAGCTGAGGTCTCATGAAGTGTTCTGTTGGTTCAGAACTGGTTTCAGAACACGCTGTTGTTGTACTCAGTTTCTCCATCACTTCTGACAAACTTGACATAGGATTCAGAGAAGTCTTCTTGCCCTATCTCAGTACGAAAAAGTGTCTGAACATTCGCCTTCCACTGGTTGTAGATTCCTAGTGCTTCATTTTTGTGTTTCATAAAGTATATCCAAGGGAAACAGCTGAAGTTGTCTATGATGACAATCCAATACCAGTAGCCTTTCCAGGATCTTGAAGTTATGGGACCTCCAATATCGGTGTGGATCATTTAAAGTGGGCAAGTGGTGTGAGGTCCATCTTGGAGTTCAAAAGGTAGCTTTTTCATCTTTCCAAAAACACATGCTTCACAGAATTTTGGTGAATCACTAAGTGTGTCTATTCCCTGAAGTTGTCCATTTTTCACCATCTGTTCAATCCGGTGGACGGAGATATGGCCCATGCATCAGTGAAGAAGGTTTATGTTCATAGTGGCATGTGCTGCCTCCTTCTAATCAGTTGGAGTGACCTTAGCATGGTACAGTCTGTTTTTCTGTGTGGTAACAAGTATGGTGTTCTGATGTTTCCAAATATAGCACATGTTGGAACCAGCCAGAAACACAGTGGAAAGGCCAGCGGAAGCAAGTCGACTTACAGCAATGAGGGAGATTTGGAACTCAGAAATAAGGAGAACATCAGATAGTAGTATTTCGTAGTTTGTTCTGGAGACTTGGGACACAACCAGTACTGTTCCAATGCCTATTGCCATGGTGTCAGTGTCATCTCCAAGAGTTATTGGATGAGGGGGATGTAATGGACAATATGTTCGGAACCAGGAACAATGAGGAACAATGTGTGAAGTTGCTCTGGAGTCAATAATTAGTATGTTTCTCTCACTGCTTTTCAATCTGGATGACAAGTAGGTGTGAACACATTGCATTGTAGACCATGGTACATGTTCTCTAGTTATGTTCACAATGTCTGGGGAATCTGGAGAATCCTTTGTCACATTCGCCTTTTTTTTTCCCTTTCCTGACTTTCTTAACTCTCTGTTCCTTAGCTCTGAGACTCAGTGTTTATATGACTTGCAGTCTGCAGTGTTGTGAGTCTTGGAGAGATGGTGTTCACACCAGGAGGAGGTGTTCGAAGGGCGAGTTGATAGCTTGGAGTTTCCAGAGGCCTTCATAGCAGACTCGGAATGGCCGGAAGGGAATAGCCAAGCATCTTCTGAGGTGATCTGGGTTTCAATAGCATTAAAGGTAAGCTTGCTATCTTCTACCATGTTGATGACAGAAGATTTGAACATTTCCCATTCTGGAGTTTTCAGAAGGAAATTCAAGAGAATGAAGGAAAGAACTTTGTCATCTACCAAAAACTTCATCCCAGTGAGGCACGCTTCTGTTGTTCAGATTCTGGATATATGGTCTGAGACTGCAGAGGTCCCATCCCATGTACTGCTAAAGAGCTGTTGGAAGAGATAGAAGGTGGAGAAGATGTTTGGATTCTTATGAAGTTTCACAAGGGTGTCGAAGAGATCCTTTGCTCTGGCAGAAGTGCGAGTCTTCATGAGGAGGGCATCAGAGATGTGTTGCTGAATGATGCTGTGAGCCTTCTCATCACATTCATGCCATTCATGGAGATCAGAGGCAGTAGCGGCACTTGAAGAGCCAAGAATGGGCTTTACATCCATTCCTGTGGTAACGCCAAAAATATTTTCAGCTCTAAGCTTTGCTGAGACATGGACTTTCCAGATTTCATAATTGTTTGGTTCAGTGAGAATTTCCTCTGAACGAATGGTGTCTGAGGGTGACATGATGGATAGTGTTCAGGGTGCAGAGATAAACTGGAAGTGAGTTCTGAGAAGAACAGGAGTGCACTGAGGGATGTGTGAGGTGGGGTTGAGTTGTCACTGAGTGCTACTGTTCAGCTTGTGCCAACAGAGCTCATAACCTGACAGAATCTGTGAAAAAGGCAGAGATGCCCAAACTACAGTACATTAGCTACAGATAAAATAGAGAAAGAAAGAGACTCACCTCAGCCACTGCCAGAGATGGGGGTCAACAACTGAGGTATGTCTTAGTAAGAAAATAACATATATGTATGTGTTGTGGACGGAGGTGTACTCGTATTATGTTATATGTAATATCAGATAAATGGTCCAAGTAAAGTAGAAGCTGATTCTGAATGTTCCGAGTTTGGAAGAGCATGGGAAAGTTCCAGAACCAGTTCCAGAATGGTTCTGAGACTGTTCTGAGATGACAACCTCGGAACCCTTGGAAGAGCATGGGAAATAACCTCGATGTGCTTCAGAATGGTGATTCCAGGGTTGAAAATGTCAGAACAGGAAAGACTCAGGGTTGAATTATTATTGAATAATGTCAGCAACTTTTATTGCAAGTTTATTCCGGCGTTCTCTGACATCACTCGCCCCCTCCACAACCTGACCAAAAAGGGGATCATTTGGCACTGGGGTATTGACCAGGAATGAGCCTTCCACATCCTTAAGAATACCTTCCTTCACCAGCCTGTTCTCTACACCCCAGATGTTTCCCACTCCTTCTATGTCATGACTGACACATCCCTGTCTGTGGCCGGTGGAGTGCTGATATAGAAGGATGGTAATGGCAATCTCCATCCATGCTTCTACATCTCAAAATCATTTGGCCAGGCCAAACACAACTACAATATCTACGATCACAAGCTCCTCGCCCTCATCCTCACCCTCCAGAAATGGCAATGTTATCTCCATGGCACCAGTCTTCCTGTCTCTGTCCTTACCAATCATAAGAACCTCTTATACTTTAAGAAGCCCTGTAAACTCTCACACCAACATGCCTGCTGGCAAATGTTCCTCCAAGATTACGACCTCACCTTCTGTCATGTTCTGGGCTCTCAGATGGGTCCAGCTGATGGTCTTTCCCACCAGGACATCATTGACACTTTAGGGGATAATGCTGTGCTCCAGCTGCTTCCCAATTCTGTCTTTTCTTGCTCCCTCAACCTCACCATCATCGACAAGATCGCTATCTCCTTCTGCTTGGATCCCTTGGTCACTGATGCCCTTACCACAATGTCCCTTGGCACCAGCCTGCTTTCTCATGCTCATCCAGATGATTGGTCTTTTGATGGCACTAACCTTACCTTCCAGGGCTGTCTTTATGTTCCTGAGTCCTGTTGCTCCCCCTTAGTCTCCTCCATCCATAACATTCTCCATGGTGGCCATGTAGAAGCTGCTCACATCCTCGCTCTCCTCTCTTGTGACTACTGGTAGCTGGGCATGTCCACCTTCATTCATCGGTTTGTTGCTGGCTATGCTGCTTGCCAGCAGCATAAGGTTAACAACCACCCCACTTGCCCCCCCCCTTTTCTCCATTCTCACCACTGCCACTTGCCCCTTCCAGCACCTCATCATGGATCTCATTTCTGGCCTCCCCTCTGTGGGGCCTTTGGACTCTGTTTTGATTATGGTGGACCATGGCCTTATGTGGGGGGTGCTTTTCATTCCATGTTCTAAAATTGTCTCTGTCACCGATGTAGCCCAATTGTTCTACCAACACATATTCCCCCGTTTTGGTCTCCATGACCATGTCATCTCAGACAGAGGTTTCCAATTTGCCTCTACTTTCGCCCTTGAGTTATCCCGCCTACTACATTATGATGTTGCCCTCTCTACCACTTATCATCCCCAGACTGATGGCGAAACTGAACAAGTCAACCAGGAATAAGAAACCTACTTATGCCTCTTCTGCCAGGAGAAACCTCAGTCTTTGCCTAACCTCCTGTCAATGGCAGAATTCTATCACAACTCCATGGTACACTCTGCCACTAAGCAAACTCCCTTCTTTCTCATGATGGGTTATCATCCCTGAGCCTATCTGAAGATTGGTCCCACCTTCATTCCCCATCTTGTAGATCACCTGTCTGAGCTTTCCTTCACCCGAGAGGAGGCCAAATCGGCCTTAGTATTTTCCCAGAACCTCATGGCCAACAGGGAACACCACAAGTTTGTCCTGTTCAAGACTGGCCAGCTGGTATGGCTCAAAGCAATTAACCTCCCCTTATCGTTGAATCACAAAATCTCTCCTAAATGTCATGGCCCCTTTTTCATCAACAAAGTAATCTCTACCCTGGTCTATCAACTGAACCTACCACCCTCCTGGAAAATACATCCAGTTTTTAATACTTCTCTATTAATCTCATACATTGAAATGGATGAACACAGCCCTAACTTCTCCTGTTCCTCTCTGGATCTTGCAAATGCAGAAGAAGGATATGAAATTAGCCACATCATCAGTTACAAGGGTACAGCCCATCACCGCCGCTATCTAGTGGTATGAAGGGATATTCGCTATCTGAAGCAACTTGGGAAACTGAATCCAACTTGGGAAACTGAATCCAACTTGGAAAACTGAATCCAACCTTGCAAACTCCACCAATACCCTCCACACATATAAGAAGGAACATTGTCTGGATTAACCCATGCCTTCAATTCCCCCTGACCCTCTCCATCCTGACGATATCTCTGCTATCCTTGGTTACTTCCCTGCCCAACTAGCCTTCCTATGACAAACCTTCACCTTCTCTACCCCACATTTCCTCACTGAAACCCTCCAATACCCTCGCATCCACCTCTGGTTCTGCCAGCACAAGCGATCTTACTGCCCATTCCATTATTAATGGTGATAACCCTTCCTGATCCCCCTTATTCTCCCATTTCCATTCTGAAAACTCCCCTGATCACCATTCACCCGTGGCCCACTGCCTTGTGTTCATTGCCATCCTTCAGTCACTAGCATTTGATAAATTCCTCACCTCCCATCACCCCCTCCATGTCTCCATTGTCCTCCTCCATCTCATTAATGCCTACTGAAGAACGTACTTGCATCAGATGTTCTTCAATCAGAATGACAGCCAGTACAGATCAGAACAATATGACTCCTCCATCGCTGAATCCCTCTCTGCCCTTCGAAATGAATTGTTGGACTTGCTATACTATGCAGAGTTTTGCCGTGTTGTTAACTGTATTCTCCCAGAGCAGATCTTGCACATCATCTGACCTCTTCTTTAGATGGCTTCCCAAGCAGAGCACATTGCCTATCTCAATGAAGCAACTACGATATTCTCCAACCCTCTGATCCACCTGCACTCAATCCATGAGGAACCTGTCATGACAATTTCCCCCTATTTTCCCACTTCCCTTTCTATCTCCCCTCGCTTCTCTGCTACTGACCAACATTTTGCTAAAGTCCAAGAATTTTTTGCCAACTATCCTTAACTCCCTACCCCCTTTTCCGCCTCTCCTGTCACCACTCAATCTCCCCTCACATCTCCATCCCCAACCAATCTCCCTCCGGAAAGTTCCAAAACTCCACATCGGCCACTTACCACCAACAGTCAACAGTCTCCTCATTTCCCCCTTTCAGCTTGTTTCAACTCCTCCTATGGTTCCGCTTCAATATCCCTATCAATCCATCAATTCACTCATCCTGTGAACGAAGCTGCAGTACCTCCTTCATGCCAGCATACCCTCTATCCTCATAACCATTTCCTCCAGTCCAATGCCATTATCCATGGAGCCATGAAGCAAGCTCAGACTATCTCCCCTGTCTCCATCCCTTGCCATGACTGCTCCCCTCCCCACATCAACGAGAACCTTGTCATCACCTCCAATACTCCTGTCCTCTGCTTTGGATGTGGCAATCCTGGGCACATCCATTCTGCCTGCCCCACTATCCATTGCCCCTTCTGCAATCAGCTTGCCCCTGGCCACTCTATCCTCCATTGCCCCCAATGAAGATGCTCCTTCTGTGGATGTTGTGAACACCTCATCAGTCACTGCCCCTGTGTGGTCCAACACCAACCTGGAGGAGGGTGGGATGAATGGAACACTGCTGACACCTACGACTATGAAATCAATGAAGGGAATCAATCTGGTCCTGACTGTGATTAGGGATTATGGTGAGTTTGTGGGAAGCAGAGTGCTTTCCCCTTATAGGGAGGCTATTGTTACAACCCAACAGTCCCCATATGATTACTACCCCTTCTTGTTTCCTCCTATCCCTTTGTTCTCCTTACTGACTCCTTGTATCTAGTTACTATAAGCAGCTAGTACTACTGTGCTTTAGATTGTCATTTAGCATTCTCTTTCTTTGCTGCCTGTACCACTACTCTGGTCCTCGTTTCACCTTGTGTTCCATACAAGGACCAGTATTACTATTCCCTCACCATTTTTCTTCCCTTATCTCTTATCTCCATGTGCCTCCAGTCTTGCCTTGTGCCAACTGGTTTTCAGATCAATCCCCTTAAGGGACCCTCTGGCCTTGTAGCACTTGTGTACTAGTATATAGACCCACAGCATAGAACTAAGCTCCCCAGCTAGTTCTACACAATATATCATTGTATCTTCTGGCATATCCCTTCTCCTGGATCTCTCTGAGACATCAGGCTACTCCTAAGTGCCTGCTGCTATGTTCTTGTTAGACTATCTATCTTAGCTTATGCTAGGAGAGCGGTAGCATCGTAACAGGAGGCCTGTTTTGAAACAAAACTAGGAAGGAGCTAGATACCATGGTTGAAAGGTCAGGCTAAGTGTGGAGAGATGTGTGTTCGCATGATTTTATGAAACATGTAGAACTGGCCAGATATGCCAGTCTTGCCGAATAAACCTTTCAAGGTCTCCCAAAGAGCATGAGCAACTGAGGGGAAGGTATTGGGATCAGCCCATTCATAGTTGACATGGCTGGTTAATAAATCATTGATCGTGGAGGCAATGAAGCCAAGAACATGCTTGTCGAGGATCTTCCACTTTAAGTGATCTTCAGCAGTGGTTTGAAGCACATAAGTGAGAGTCCCATCAATGATTTCCCAAATTGAGTAGACTTGTAAGGCAGAGTGAACACGTATGCTCCAAACGGGGTAGTTGCTCTGTCCAGAAAGGACAGGAATGCGTGAAAGAAGAGAAGATTCGATCTTGAGTTCGCTTGACATGGGGAGTGCCATATCTATAAAGAGAGGAGATCTGAAAAGATATCATCAGGAAAGAAACTTTCAAAGAGATAGCCTATAAGGGAGAAGTTGGTAGGAGGTCCTGTTCCTTGTCTCGGTGGTGAAGCCGGTGATCTCGGCTGTGAAGCTGGTGTCCTAGATCTCAATGATGGAAGCCTTGAATATACCCATTTCTTCTTGCTTTCCCAGTCAAGTTTTCTTTGATACTTCATCTTCTTCTGTGGTGCAATAGGAGGGTCTCGATGATGCTGAGTCATCAGTCTAATTGAAGATGATTTGAACTGGATATAATCCAAGTCTCGCATATAATGCGAATTACCAATGTAGACATTGATAATAAACCCCTCCTGAATGCAAACATCACGAGAAGAGGTGGAGATGAATGGAAGTGAAATCAATGAAGAAGTACCATTAAGGAAAAGAAAGTTCTCAACAGGAGACTGTAAGTCTTGATGATAAGCAGCAGGAGAAAAATATGGCAATGGCAGCAATGGTAGTGGCCAGGTAGGTGGAACCATTGTGGAATGGAGCCATCTAAGGGCTTGCTCAAAGCCGTCTATGTCTTTGACCTTCCTCTTCAGCTCTGTGATTTCCTCAGGAAAAAGGTTCTCCTCGGAGCCCTGAATATATTGCATTAAGCTCATCCTTGTTGTTACGAAGGTGAGCAGCCTTGAGAAGATGTTGAAGTCTTCGCTGTGTACGGGCTCACGGAGTGAAATCCTGTTGGAAAATTGAATGCTGGTGACGGTCAAAGTAGGCATTCCAATTGGCTTGAAGGAGAGATTCCATCTGATGATGATCATTGGGTCTGTGACGATATAAAAGCTCATACTCCGGTCTCCAGTTCTGTTTAAGAGATTTTTCTAAAAAAGAGAAATAATTCGGCGGAAATTGGGCATGGGAGGTGATCTCAAATCCTTGATAGTGGACTCAGACATGTGGTGTTTGGTCTAAAGATTCGGTTGGAAATGCCCAACCAGCTCCTTTGTAAGCCTTGCCAATGGACTCATGGCAGAAACAACACAAGTTGATTGTATAGTCAGCCTTGGTCTCACATGTGGGGATTTGAACAGGAATCACCTGCCATGGAGAAACATCAACTTGTTCAAGTGTGAGTTCTCCATGCTGGTCCACCTGATGGACCAGCCCTAGGTATTCTTCGCTAAAAGTTCTGTCCTCTCGGAACTGATACATCCGGATCTGTCATGGTGCGAGCAGGGGTCCAGGGAGATAAATTCTCTTCTGAAATCTTACAAACCTCTGATCTATCCTCTAAAGAATTCCCAAATGTTGTAGCTGGGAAAGTTCTACATCAGGCAGCTCCATGTATTCATAATCGGCATCCTTCCAAATGCATGTGTTCTCAAAGGAATTCCGGTGATTCCAGAGTGAATCCTGTGGACTCAGTACTGGTACTTCGAGGATAGGCATGGAAAGGTACAGTGCGTGCTGAGATGCAGTCAATTAGATGTCTGGTGGGCTCTGAAGATGTTGGTGAATCTTCAGCTGTGGTGAGGAATTGGTCAGAAATCAAACTGGTAGGTAAATGGAGTGGAGTGTCGTCCACAGAAAGGTCAGGTAGAGACATGAGTCGGTTATACCCGAGATCTTGTATCAAGTGCTGAGGTTCTTGAAGCTCAAGATGGGAAAGATGAATAAAAGGTTCGCTTTTGTGAAGGAGTAGGGGATCTTCTGAACCACATTGCAGGATGACAAAGTTTTGCTCAGGGTGTCGGCAATACTCTCCTCTTTCGAGGGATTGTCCACAGATAGGACAAGGTAGGTGGAATGGAACTCCTGGTGACACGAGTCCGGGTCTGGCAGCAGATGTTGTGGGAGCAATGCTGTAGAGTTGGATGTCACGAACGACAACCACTACAGGGACCAGAGACTAACTTGCAGGCTTATACCAAGCCTGGCGAGGTAAATGAAAAGAAGACTGATGGGTTGCCTTAATATCTAGAAGGACTTCGAGGAGTGAAGATTCCACTGTAGATATAAGTGGACTAAACTAAGGAAAGAGGTGTTTAGGCAGAGCTCATATTTATAGGCCCTGCTTCTCGGGCAGTATTCCCTAAACTGGAAATGAGCTGGCTATGCTGGATCTGATGACTGCCTCTTTAGTCTAGTGGATCTATCGGGAGATCCCATCGGTGATCTGCGAAAGGAGGCAGCGCTAGAAACAAGTGCTGCCAACTCAACTGAGATTGGCGATCTACTTGGCTGTGCAACCTGCAGCAGCATGCATGCTTGATGGCTTGGAGAACTTGGCTGTTCCCGATCAGTGATGGATAGTGTGCTCGGCGTGTACGTGTCAAGACGTGTCTGGGTCATGTGCGGTCACGTGCCAGAGGTCACTGGTCTTGAGCACATGCAGTGGGTCACGTAATTCCAAAGTCATGTGCCACTGGTCAAGTGAAAAAGAAGGTGAAAATGTATGAAGAAAGGGGGTTTCATAACACTACCCCCCCTCTAGGACTTGTACTTCAAATGTGTCAAATCCTCTGAGTCAGAAACTACCTCCATGAAGATTTCATAGGGCCGAAATAACTGACCGAAGACTTCCAAGGACAAACCCCTGAGCTGCTGCAGGGCAGCCGTCTGGTGCTGATGAAAGTTGGCGACTGCTTCTTGTGCAGACTTAAGGTGGTCTGCTGGCTCCCAAGTATGGTCTGTCTCGTCATAACCTTGCCAATGGACAAGATAGTGGAGCTTTTCCCTGACCAGTTTAGAGTCATGGATGGACTGGACCTCATACTGGGCATAACCTTTGTCGTCAACCTCGATGGCATCCGGACAGATCACTGGCTGATCCAGGAGAGTATCTATATAGGGCTTAATGCGAGAGATCTTGATGATGGGGTGGATCTTGACTGATCGCAGCAGCTTAAGCTGCACTGCATTGGGAAGGACCTTTGTAATGGCATAGGGTCTGATCCATTTCTGCGAGAGCTTCTTTGTGGGGTATGGCAAAGATAGCTTATTGGTGAACAGCCAAACCTTCTGGCTGATCTGGTACACAGGTGCTTCAGACCGAAGGTGGTCCACCTGGGTGATCATGTGCTGACAGGAATCCTCCAAGGCCAGTGCGACTGCCTTGTGAGAACTGAGAGCCTCCTGAGAGAACTCTCCTGCAAGGATATCCAAGGATCATTTGAAGCCGAGATGAGGGGAATACTTGTGGGTAACTGCAAAGGGAGTGATTCTGATGGCTGAAGTGAGTGAGGAGTTGTGGTGGAACTGGGCAAGCTTGATCCACTCGGCCCAGTCTTCCTGCTTCTTGGTGACGTAGGAGCACAGGTATTGCTCCATGCCTCGATTGATCCATTCCGTTTGACCATCTATTTGAGGATGGTAGGCCATAGACATTTTCTGCTTTATACTGAGGAGCAAGCAGAGCTCCAATGTGAATTCCAACATGAACTAAGGTCCATGATCTGAGACAACCGAGAAGGGGAGTCCATGCTGACACCAAACATGGTTATGGAAGGTCATGGCCAGGTTTCTCAAGGTGATGGTGTTGTGACACAGCACAAACACTACCTCTTTTGAGAACCTGTCGATGATAACCATAACTGCTGTGAACCCAGAGGGACCTGATGGGAGTAACCCTGTAACGAAGTCGATGGAGAGATCTGCCCAAGGCTGGGCAGGGATGGGGAGAGGGAGGATCTTGCCAGCTGGGGCAGAGGACTGTCCTTTGACCATAGCACAGGTCTGACAGCCCTTGACATAAGCCCTTGCATCCTTGGTAACTCCTGGCCATGTGAAATGGCAGGTGAGGAGGTGTAGCATCCGCACAAAGTCTGCATGACCTGCTACTGGGGAGTTGTGACAAAGTCCGAGTAACTCCAGATGGAAGGCTTTGGGGATGAAGACCTTATTCTTGGAGTTGGCGAATATCACATCTGAAGACTTCCAAGTGAAGCCTTCAGGCATGAGGGTCGGGTCCAAGGCTTTCGAGGCTTTGGAGAGAGTGTCATAAAAAGTGGACGAGAGCTCCACATGGTTCACGAAGAGAGTGGTGGGGAGGACCATGATGTGGGAGTTATGGTCCTTGACAGCGTTGCCATGGTCCGGGTGATGGGAGAGGGCATCAGTATGCCCATTGCTTGCGCCGGGTTTGTAGATCATGGAGTAATTAAACTCCTGGAGGACTTCGTGCCAGCAGGCCTGGTGTCCAGAGAGAGCCTGGGGCTTCTTCCAATACTCTAGATTCTTGTGGTCAGTCCAGATCTCAAAGTGAGGACGGCCAACCAGATAGTATTACCACTCTTCCAGTGTGCGGATGACTGTGAGCAACTCCTTATCATAAATCGGGTAGTTGCACTCAGCACTGTTGAACAAGTGGGAAATGAACAATACTGGATGCCATAAGTTGTCATCGCCTTTGACAGAGAGCACTACTCCAGTCACAATGTTCGAGACGTCCATCTCCAACCAAACCTCCTTTTTCCTGTCAAGATATGCAAGGAGGGGCGCAGTCCTGAACTTGTCCTTGAGAGAGTCCATGGTGGACTGCTCTTTGTCACCCCAACACCATGGGGTGGTCTTCTTCATCAAGTCATTGAGTGGATGGGCGATGTCTGTGAATCCATGGATGAATCTGCGATAGTAATTGCAGAGTCCAAGGAAGCCTTGAATGTCCTTGACCTTTCTTGGGGTAGGCCAATCGAGGATGCCGGCAACCTTCAAGTCCTGCATCTCAACTCCTTCCTTGGATACAACCATGCCGAGGAAGTTGAGCTTCTCTTTTGAGAACTGACACTTCTTAGGCTTGATGTAGAGGTCATTTTCCCTAAGATGACCTAGAACTTCCTTGATGATAGCCTTGTGCTCTGTCTTGGTCTTGCCCTTGGTGTAGACCATGCAGTCATCGAGGTAGATGATGAGAACAGCATACATATCGTTGAATATGTTGTTCATCATTTGCTGGAATGTGGGTAGTGAGTTGCACATTCCGAAATATATCACCGTGGGCTCATAGGCCCCTATTGGAGTGACAAAGGCCCCTTTCCACTCATGGCCTTTTTTGATCTGCATGTTATTGAATCCCCATCTGAGATCCATGGCAGTGAACATATTGGCACCTTTGAGCCGATCTACAAGAGATGAGATTAAGGGAAGTGGGTAGGCATTCTTGATGGTGTCTTCATTGAGGTACCAGTAATCCATTACTAGCCGCTTCTTTCCATCCTTCTTCAGGATGAAGAAGATGGGGCTTGTCTGTGGAGACTTGGAAGGGCGGATGTAGCCCTTGGTGGACTCCTTCTCCACGAAGGTCTGTAGCACATCCATGTCAGGGTCTGAGAGAGGGATGACCTGACCCTTCTTGGGTACAAAATCTGGCTTGAGATCGATGGCGTGATCCCAAGCTTTTTGTACTGGCATTCTGTTTGACTCTTCCTCCGAGAAGACATTGAGGAAGTTGTGGTAGATTTCAGGTACCAGGGCCTTGGCGCTGTTCTCGATTTGGATGGCTCGAGTTTCAGCCTTGCTCACCACCTGGTTGGTGTGCTGGCACTCCGGAGTACATCGGGGGAAGGCGATCTTCTTTTGGGACCAGTCAATATCAGGGTTGTGGGTAGACAGCCAGTTGTACCCAACATATATCCAATTGGACCTGAGGAAGAGGACATAGATGTCCATGATGTCATAATGACCATTGATCTGGATGATCATTGGTATCTTTTTTGTGTTGGCACCTCCATGGTTACCAGTGCCATTGGCATTCCTAATCGGGACCGGATATGGGATGTCCACGGTCCAGAGTCCTATGTCCTTCACATACTGCTCATCAATGAATGTATTGGTGTATCCTGAGTCGATGAGAGCCTTAACTGTTTGGGTACAGTAGCCATCAGTTGACCTGCCAGTGAAGCATACGCTTGTCTCAAGTGAGGCAGGGTACACTCGAGGGGTTTTGTCAATGGGATCAGTGTTTGGGATGTTTGGGGGTTTCAGCGCACACACCTGAGCAATTAATGCATCAAGTGCTTCCGAGGTTGTCTTGCGAGAGACTTCCTCAGAAGCTGATACGGATAACTTATTGCTCAAGCTAGCTAAGAAGCACGTCTGAAATAAATAAGAGTCGTTCCAGACCCAAGTCCAAGTCATAGTCTGTGTACCTAGTCCAGGAGCACTCTCATCACTCATGGATTGTGACCTTTTAAAGTGTCACTAACTTCTTCATCTGCCTCAGCTCTGAGGCGATCTCTCCAGTAGGCCTCGGCAGAGGTGGAGGCGTAGCCCAAATCTTGTGCGGTGCGAGCCTGCACTGACATGCATTGTGGTTTCTTGCACATCCTTGAGATGTGCCTGAGCTGGTCACAATTCCAGCATTTTCTGTTATCTGGGAGAGGTGCTCCTATCTCCATGGGGGCTCCATGTCCTGGCTGAAGGCCAGTGGGCATGAAGCAAGGTTGGGACGACTGCTGGGGGTGGGAGTAAGGGTGTGGTCTCCCAGCGGGAGGCACGTAGGAAGGGCATTGAGCAGGGCAAAAGAAGAAGCCTATAGGACAGTAGTAGGTGGGGGCATCCTTGGATGTGGGTCCTCTTTCGCAGGTGATCTGCTCGAAGATTTGTCCTGTATACATGCAGGCTTCCTTGAATCTGAAGTAGGATTCTTCTGCGAGGGGTTGGTGAAGTTTCACGTGGTGGTAGACCTTGTAGTCTACCGTGTGCTTGAGGATCTCGACACCATGTCCCCAATCTATCTGTGCCTCCTTGAATAGTTTGTCAGAGTTCTGTAAGAACTTGTCGATGGGGGTACCCTTCTGTTGAAGGTCTTTGAGGACATGGAGGAACTCGTGGGCAAGGACTTTGATCTGGATGTAGTCCTTGATGTCTTTCTGCAGCTTGGCCCACGATGGCCAAGCCATGTCCCTGACCTTCTTGGTGGTGGGTTCCCCTTCAGCATCAAGCACAAAGTCGTCTTCTTCATGGGAGTACTTCTCCAGTGTACTGAGGGTAAAGCCTTCAGCATTGCCTTCAAAGCACGAGAGAACAGCAATGGCTTTGAGCTTATCGGATTTCCAGATCTGCTTGTCAACCCAGAGATGTAAACGAATGCACCAAAGCTGGAAGGTGGATCTATCTCCATTCCATTTTCCCAGGTCCACAATCTTCTTCATAACATCGGCTCACTTCTCAAGAGTGAGCTCGGCAAGGGAGGCGGTGATGTCTTGGAGGGTGGCAGTGGTGCTGGATGCGCTCCTGTGAGGAACTGGGGTGTGTGTCCCTGCTGATGATAAGTCACCAGACATGTTGGGATTGATACGTGGTGGGAGCTAGGAGACGATGAAGGTGCATGAAAATCTTTGTGTGGTCGACACCTGATACAGTAGTCTTTGCGACACAGAAGTTGTGCGATACTTCTGTGGGAACAACTTGAGATGGAACTCCTCAACACAGACGACAGAGCTCTGTGGGGACGATCTGAGGGGTGGAACTCCACGACACAGGCAACCAGAAGGCTCGTGGGGATGATCCGGGCGAAGGCTGCTCCTACCCAAATCCAACAGGCGGGGAGGCCTGGTTCAGAGGAGTACTAGTCTTCTAACAGGCAACAACTGCAAGACCAACGAGGTCCTTTCAGCCAGTCGTTCCTCAACAAGGAAACTATGCCTGGGCCTAAATCAAGGCCTGGAACCTGGGGAATAAACCTTGTGAGGGGACCCTGATGAGGGGCGGCAAGCAAGGGAAGGATGGGAGGTTCCGTGTAAACCCTACAGTCTGGGTAGTGAATGATAGTTTAGTTCAAGTGTTGTGGAAGCAACACTGTAGAGTCAGATGTCGCGAACGACGACCACTACAGGGACCAGAGACTAACTTGCAGGCTTATACCAAGCCTGGCAAGGTAAATAAAAAGAAGACTAATGGGTTCCCTTAATATCTAGAAGGACTTTGAGGAGCAAAGATCCTGCTGTAGATATAAGTGGACTAAACTAAGGAAAGAGGTGTTTAGGCAGAGCTCGTATTTATAGGCCCTGCTTCTCAGGCAGTGTTCCCTAAACTGGAAATGAGCTGGCTACGCTGGATCTGCTGACTGTCTCTTTAGTCTAGTGAATCTATCGGGAGATCCCATCAGTGATCTGTGAAAGGAGGTAGCGCTAGAAACGAGCGCTGCCAACTCAACTGAGATCGGCGATCTACTTGGCTGTGCAATCTGCAGCAGCATGCGTGCTTGATGGCTTGGGGAACTCGGCTATTCCTGATCAGTGATGGATAGCATGCTCAGCACATACAGTGACTCCAAAAACTGTTCCAATGTTTTGTAGTTTTGGAGTGTATGTGAAATAGCAGTTTTAGGTGCGGGAATTCCGCTTAGTGTTGGTGAGACCATGTGATGTACAAACCCCTGGCTACCTGCTGACCTAATGCTCATGTGATTTGACTTAGGGGTCGCTGAGATATATCCATTTTAAAACAGGGACACCATTGGAACAGTTTTAGAGCTTTTGACATGATCCATAAAATTTCAGTAAAACAAAGGGATAGTTGTTTTTATTTGGTGCTACAAA